>VZRO01005864.1:1158616-1191051 GCA_013397915.1 Daphoenositta chrysoptera
GGACCCGCCGGTGGGGGCCGCCGCCGCCCTCACGGCCCCTGCTGCTCCCGTGGCGGGGCCGGGGTGCGCGCATCGGAACGCCGGGAGAGCTGCTGCGGGGCAAATGTCTTTGCAGTGACATTGTCGTCAGAGCCGGCGGGGCTCGCCCTTGAAGGACAGCGCGGACCTGCCCTTGGCAGAGCCCCGAGCGGGGTGAGACGTGCTCTGCACAACGAGCGCGGCAGCGGCTGCCTTTTGGGATGGCCGAAACCGCCCAGGGTCTTGTACCACCCCGGCGTGGTCCCGAGGCTGCCGGGAACCTGCTCCCTGCCAGCTGAGGGGCCCCATCAGCTGCTGGGGGCAAGTTATAAGAAGTTGTAAAGATCGGATCTTTCTCCCTCCAGAAGATCCTCCGAGATAAAGTACGGTGATTTTAAACGTGATGCTCTTCCTTCTGAAGAGGAGCAGAAGAATTTGTCCAGCATGTTGCTCCGTGGCACGGTGGCAAGGTTTGTCCTTGGGTTTTAGCTGTGAAGAGGCTGGTGCCAGTAATGCTTTTTGTACACTGTGGTTCAAAACTGCTACATTCCCTCAGATCCACGTACTTTTTCACCAGAAGGATGTGTTACTCTGGAGAGCCTGGCCTAATACAGAAGGCAAGCTTCTTGTGGTAGGGCAGAAACGTCCAGGGGAGAGTTAAGGGTTAGCTGTCAGAGAGACAGCTCAGTAGGACAGGAAGAGACAGGAGCACCTATCTTGGGCTCGTGAGGGTCTCTGTGACAGTGGCCAGGGCTGCTCTGTTCTGTTTTCTCTAAAATTTTGCAGTTTGACCTTACATGAACCTAACAGAGGATCTGGAAAGACCAGGAGCTGTGAGGGCCGGCTGGCAGCCTGTTAGGATCAGTAACTCCTCATTTTTTCAGTGCACACAAGAGAAGTTTCTGGAGCACTTAAGCATGTTAAGCATTACTATTTAAATCTCACTGAAATCTGGGTTAAGCATGACCATAAAGGCAGCCCTAAATAAGAGTACTCCTAGAGCAAGGCATGATGTTGCAGCTGAGCATTGCTAACAGCTGCTGAACCATCACCTGAGTTATCCTTAAACCCAGAAGTACTCAGGGCTGGGAACTTGATCTAATATGAGCTCTATTGAAAAAACACTAAAGAGCGATGTAGAGGTCTGTTATAGACTTGTAAACTACTGGCAAAGCATGGAAGGATGTTAAGGGACAATGGAAGATGGGATGATTAATCCTGGAGTAAGAAAGGTGTGAACATGGGCAAATCCAAGCACACATAATGACTCTGGATAAGGAAACCACACACCTGAATGCCCATAAGAGTGAGATAGACTATCAATATTAATCTGACATAAAGTCTTCAAAGATAAAACAACTTCAAGCTGATGTGTAAGATTTTTAGACAGGTTTAACACTGGCTACAATTGTCTTTCAGTCGAATGAACAAAAAAATGTACTTTTTTCTACAGCAGCTTGTTCAAAATAAGCCTGGAAAAGGTAGAACAACACTTCTTTAAAAGGAGTGTCAAAATCAAACTAATATGCTGCAACTTTATCATTTGTTGTTGCTTCAAAGTTGTTTAGCCTATTAGTGCTCATTTAAAGTAATTAGGCCAATATCCAGACAAACGTATTTGGAAATGAAATGTTGATACTTGATGTTTAAATTTAGGTTGTGTTAAAGGGGTTGTTGTTTCCTTATTAAATTACTGTCTGAATGTGATGGGAATTTGACACCTTAGAACAGTGTTTGGGGCACACCCAAAATAACCTATTGGGTTTGTTTTGTTTTGTTTTGTTTTGTTTTTAGTTTATTTATTAATGGTATCAAAACCATATTTTCTTCCCATACCCCAATGGATCACCTTGCACACACTCCACTTTGGGGACAGTGATTTAGCCTTTTGTGTCACAGCAACATTGGCAATTATAGCTGAATTTGGGTCCAGTGATCACATGAAATGAAGAGCCAACAGTCTCGTGTCCCTTTAAATATGTTTTTCTGAGAGATCTTGCAGTCAGTCACATAAGCTGTGATTCAATGAATCATAGTGCAAAGCACGATCCCTGTTTATGGCCGTGTGAATTTATGTATATGTCAGTGAGAGGACAGATTTTTCAGGTTAAAAGAAAGTTTTAAGCAATTTTCACAGAGTGTTAAGATGTATGAGCTTCCAGGATGGAACAGGTACAAGTAGATACAGGTACCAGCTTTGACAAACAGAGCTGTAGTGGAGATACAGAGGAAAACCTGCAAACTCAGGTGACAGCCTGCAATGTCCAGAGACTTCAGAGCATCACTTATCATCGTTAGAGAATGTGGAATTATATGGTGCAGAATGCCATGTTTTTGCAATTGTCATTGTTATAGTTCACTTTCAAAGGAAGTTGTAGGGAATCAGTCCTTTAAAGGTTTCCTGTTTCACAGCTTAGAAGGCTCTTAAAAGTTAGCAGTTCTGTCAGGAGCATGTTCTAGGACTGGCTGTGCTTCCAGTGGGGACAGCAGGAAAGGAGCAGAAATACATTCCTCTGCAGTCCTGAGCCTGCCTATGCTGTTTCTCTTCCTCTGGTAGCAGGGAAGCTCGGAGAGAGAAAGAAAGAGCTTGGCTGAAAAGCAGGGAAGAAGGCAAAGAGAATAAATTACTGGTACAGATGTCACTAACAAGTCCTGGTTAACTCTAGAAGATTCACAGGACACCTGTGAGACTGGGATAAAGCACGATTGCAAAGCATTAGAGCAATCATTTATGTTTAAGCATGGAGGCTTATCTCACCTCGGTGTGTTTCTCCTCCCAGCTCTGTGCTCCATCCCCCAAAAGTGAGAAGATGTTAATTATGTTACGGATGCTCAGTCAAAAGCACTTCAACGGAAGTCAGTGGAAATGTTGACATACTACTGAGCTGGAGCGAAGGCTGAAGCAGCCAGCCTAGAAGAAAAGAAATGGGACCATCCAGCACACGTCTCACCAACGCTTTCAGATGTGGATTGTGTGCCAAAAAAAGGCATCTGAGGCTATATTCAGTACAGATCAAATAACAGAACCTTAGGTGCCTTTTGTGGGTTGAATCCACCCGACCTGGTAAATATGCTCTCTTATGTATGCATTATCACCTGGGCACCAAATGATTTATTGTCTCTCTGTTTTCGTTTATAAAACTGACAAAGTTGGGGCTGATAAATGCTGATATATGTTAAATTCAACCAGCTTATGATAAAAGTTGCTTGCCAAGTGGCGACAGCTGGCTGCCTCAGTAAACATGCCACGTATCTACCTTCACCCCTGAGGAATGTTGATTGCTATTTGATATAATAAAGCATGTTTAAGGTCCAAAGGAAATAGGCAAGGAGGTTAAATGCAACAGATACATAATGCTACCAGCCATAATGTCTACCACTTAAAAATTTACTGCCAAGTAGCAAAACAGCTAATACCTGCTTCAGTGAAGCCTGCCAGGGCAGTGATAATGATTTTAAGTAGATGTGAAATAATTATAATCATGATGCTTCCAGATTTATAGGATACCATTGCTCAAGTGTCATCCAGATGGCTATGGAAGGAAGAAAGCATCTTATTGGGAGAGGAAGCCAGTACTGCTCTGTACAGTTAAGTTCCTCCAGATACATCTCCTGTGGCAGGTGGAACGTTGGCCAAAGCAAAGCCTGGAGCCTGGTGTGAACCCTGGCTAACAGGGAATGCATCCCCACCCCTGCTCCTGGATGTGCTCACTGAATCCAGGCACTGAGTGACTTCACCAGCCCTTATGCTCTTGAGGCTAGTCCATGTTGCAGGCACAAACACTTGTAACTCCATGCTGAGAGATGGCAGGAGTTTGAACTTTCTCCTTGCTTTATCCCACATCTCACTTCAAATTTGTGCCTGACACAGAGATTGGGTCTGGGGCAAGATTCAGCTCGTGAATGGGCTTGGGTCCATACTTAAGTGCCAAAGGAGCACTTAGGTAATGTGACTGGGAAAATGAGCAGAGCTTAGGGGCACCAAAAACCATTTCAAACCTGGTAGAGAAGTGCAGGGAAGCACTTGTGTTCAGGAAAACCTGCCCATTTCTTCCCAAGCTTTCCTTTGGGCTTATTAAAGACATTGCCTCTCCCACAAAATTTGCCCCATTTACAATACTGAACCTTTGGGCTTGTACAGCACTAGGAGCAGCAAAGCACTAAAAGCCTTCACTGTAATATAAATCATAAAATAGTAATATATGAAAACCTGATGTTAGCATTTCTAGCCCTGGAAAAGATTCATAGCATGATTAACAGTCCTACCTTGCATGGAGTAGCAGCTATTTTATGAATCACTATTTCTGTCACATTGATTGAAAAAAAACCTTGGCATTACCATCCCATGGCAGTCTGGTTGCTGTGAGCAACCTGGATGTTTTCAAGGGATTCATGTTTCATTTGAATGGTTTTTACTGGGCTGCAAAAAGGACAAAAAACTGTAGGTTGGAATAACATAAAAAAAATCTTGTTTATAAGTCCAGGACATAGTAGCAACCAAAGTATTTAATAGGCAGTAAGGAAATCACTTAGTTGCCTAAATCTTAATTCCAAGGGTCCTTTAATTGTGTAAGATGTCCAAGGTACCTACCAAAAATAACATCGGTTCTATGGGCGACATCCCCATTGCAAAGCTGCAACTGGAGGCCAGACAGGACATCCCAAAGTAGCCCACACAGCACCTACATTCAGGCAACTGAATCTCATACAAACCCTTTTTTCTCAAGTGTTGCCTGGATCTTGTTCAGAGAGATTGCCCCTCTGAAGAGCTGTCCCTTTCCCCTTGCAAGGGCACAGTTGAACTCAAAATCCTGACAGCCTGGAGGGATTCAGTGGGTGCTGGGTGTGTGAAAGGCTGTTTAGTTAGGAGACAGACTGTGCTCATCCCTGCTGAAAACTCCTCCAGAGCATACTGGCCTGGCTCAAGAGCACTCCTCTGCCCTCTGGGGTGGTCCTGCAGTTCATTTAATAAAATATTCCTGTGTGGTTTTCTTTTAGTGATGTTCTGCAGAGCATAAATGTGCTCCACATATGCAGAAACGGACAAACCTCTGTTAGACCCTGCTGGACTTTGCTGGAGAAATTTTATTGAAACCTGGGACAAGATGTCTCATCCTTTCTCCATTGCCACGTTTCAGGACCAAGTAATTCTTGCTTAATATTTGCAGTTGTTTCCCTGTCAGGATTACCATGTCATACTTAACACATGTAGTGCTTTAGAGGAGCAGCATCTGCAAATTCTGGGGAACTCCTGCTGTTGTTTTGGGTGTCTGGCATAGTGAGAATAACCAACAGCCTGATACTGCCCTGAACTTCCTTCACTGCCCTGAACTTTCTCCACTGCAAAATTCCTCTGCCCATGAGACAGCTCTTTAGGTCGATATGCCCACGTGCTCAGCACAGAAGAGCAATGGGTGGCCAGGCAGAGCAGTGTCTCCTTTTGGTCACTAAGCTCACATAAGTAAAACTCCTGGGATGCACAATTAGAAGCTGTTACTAAGTAAGAACAGCAGGTAGGAATGGGAGCTTCTTCCTAGACTTCACTTCACTCCCAATTTTCTCTCCCTCCTTCACCCAGGGTCACAGGGAGATGGGTAATGGGGCTGTGCTCCGTTCATCACATATTGTCTACACTGCTGCTTCCTCCTCAGGGTGAGTACTCCTCACACTCCTCACATGTTCCAGCATGTGGTCCCTTCCACAGGAGACAGTCCTCCAAGAGTCCTTCCTATGGGCTACAGTTCTTCACAAATTGCTCCAGCATGGATCCCTTCCATGGTTAGGTACAATCCTTCAGGAACAGGCTGCTCCACTGTGGGTCCCCAGAGGGCCACAAGTCCTGCCAGCAAACATGCTCCAGCCTGGGCTTCTCTCTCCATAGGCCACAGGTCCTGCCAGGAATGTGCTCCAGCATGGGCTTTCCACGGGGTCACAGTCTCCTTCGGGCATCCACCTGCTCTGGAGTAGGGTCCTCCACAGGCTGGAGGATGGTGGGTATTTGTTCCACTGTGGACCTCCACGGGTTGTTGGGGCACAGCTGCCTCATCACGGGCTACTGGGGAATCTCTGCTAGAATGCCTGGAGCACCTCCTTCCCTTCCTTCTTCACTGACCTTGGTGTCTGCAGGGCTGTTCCTCTCACATATTCTCACTCCTCTCTTCTGCTGCAATTATGCAGAGGTTTTTTTCCCCTTCCTTAAATATGCTGCTATGACCATTGCTGATGGACTTGGCCTTGGCCAGTGCTGGGTCCACCTTGGAGCCAGCTGTCATTGGCTCTGTAGGACAAAGAGGAAGCTTCTGGCAGCTTCTCACAAAAGCCACCCCTGTGCCCTCCCCCACCAGCAAAACTGCCACACAAACTCAAAACATTAAGGCAGTGTCAAACATGACCTATGGGTATTGGAGAATGTTGTGGTCAATATGGCATCATCTAACCAAACAATTAACCTCAGTCATATGAATGAAGACCAGAATGTCTGTGAAACACAGATAGAGGGGAAAATTCAAATGTATGTATTTCCTTCTCCTAAAAATAGTCTCTGCAGGTAACTGTTGGATGTAAGACTGGAGAGCAGAAAGTCACAGAATATGCCATTTTGTCATGACTGGAGGAAAAATCTCCTGGCATCTGAATTTTCAGGTTAGTTTTCTTCTTCCAAAATTTTCAACACAAAACGACTGTTCTGCATTAATGTATATATTACTGATACTATTCTTCAGAATGGTGCCAGTGGAGTCTAAACATGATGTACGGCAACTCACAGTGCTTAAGGATGGGATCAATTACTATGGCCAGCCCACAAAGTCTTGCAATTGTTTTTCAGCTGAAGATGGGGTTCTGCAGGGAACGAAACTCCTCTTTCAGTAAGTGGTTTCAATTTTTTGCTGTGAAAATCAGAATCTTGATCCAAATGCTTCTTGATTGAAGCTCTGGGAGTTTAAAGGTTACTTTTTAATTAAATTGAATAAACACTTTTTTAAAAGAATAACCATCTTCAAATTTTGTGTTTAAGGCTACTCACTGATTTTTGTCACCTTACCAGGCTGTTGTGAATCCAAAATCCTGATTCATACCTTGTTTTTCAAGTTTGTGGTATCTGCAGAAATGTCCTTGCAAAGACTCTTTCACCTGAAATGAGGTGATCCAGGACTTCAGCTTTTTTTGAGATGTTTCCATTGTAACAACTTATGTACTTTCACCTGTTGAAATGGCTCTCCTTCAACATCTTTAACTGAAAAATTGCAGACAGTACATAAATTGCTTGTCTGTCAGCATCTGGCAATATAAACAGTGCTAATAAGCCAACAAGCATTTTTGTTCTTCACAGCTCTTTTGGTTAATAATAAGCCAGTCTGGATCATGATTACATAGCAAAAGCCTCGAGGCTCCAGATCCCTAAACTGAAATGATGGTCACAGTATTTTCCAGACTGACAGATGAGAAATAAAGGGATAAAGGAGTGCAAGGAAATAACAGGGAAGTAATTTTTTTCTGCTTGGAATATTCATAACTGTCGTTCACCTATTTTCAAGAAGGCGTCCTAATTCATGTCTAGTCCAGGTTTATCCCCTAAGCCCCCTCCCATCTCATGTCACCTAACCATAAAAGTGAGTCTCTGTACATGGAGAAGAGGTTCTGCCCATATCTGAGGAAGGGTTAGCAAGTGCACCTCTCAGAGCTCTGTGTGGGAAAGTGCTTGCACAACCTGCTGCCCTCATGCCTTCCTGGGGAGAACCTGCATCCTGCACAAGGACATGGAACTGTCTCCACCTGCCAGTGTGGACCAGCCCCAGGCACTTAAATGATGCATTCTGGTTAGACTGGCATCAGGTGTGTGGGACACAGCTATTTTATGTCCCTACTGTCACTGAATGCTTTACAGATTATTGTCCTGTAACACCTCTAGCATGACCTTCCTGTCACCTTCAAACAGATTCCTGCTTGGTCACAGATTTGTCCCCACCAGTGACAGCTTCAGCTCAGGCAGTCCTGGAGTGCTTGTCCTAACTCCTTAAACTGAGATTTCCAATCTACTCACCAGCTGAAGCCCTAACCCTCTAACTTTCTAACATCATAAACTTCTTTTAAAAGTGTCCTAGTATTTGTGCATCCAGGTGCAGCCTTTGCTCTTCTGTACTCACAAACACTTTGCAAAGCACACCTGTTATCACCAATTACAGTTGTAGGAAACTTGCAAAACTTGTATTTCTGCGTGGGGAAGGAAAAAAGCCTTTGTGGTCTGAAAAATTAAATCTGCCAAGCCTTGTGGCAGAAACTATCAGTGTCTGAGATAGCCACCTACTCACACAGGACACTGGGCCCTGCAAGGGGGCTGCAATAACAGGTCTTCTTTCCAGCACACTGTGCCGAACTTCCACTAGAAAAGCAGGTGGGAAAGAGAGGAAGATTTTGCTGGTTCTGGGAGCAGCTTGGAGATGTCATCCAGCTCTGACAGCCCAAGCTGAGGCAGCCCCTGCCTTTAGCAGAGCTATGGCTGGGGACTGCACACCAGTGTGAGAGGCAGAAGGCTGGCAGCAGTGGCTCTTGCCATGCACTGGCAAATCAGACCGTGCTGCACCTGAGAGCATGAGACTGACTGCTGACTGCCTCCTGAGTGGTTGCAGGAAAAACTCTGTCAGCAAGAAGTAAAGGCTCAGATCACTCTTCAGTCCAAGTCTGTGAGCCGATAGTGCATCCCAGAGACAAGAACAACAGGACCTGAGCTGGCTGATCACAGCACACTCCTGGCTCAGCTTTTTTACTGCTTGTGAAAAAAAAATAACCAACCAACCAACCAATCAATCAGAAAAAAAAAAAAACCCTCTTCAAGGAAGTCCAGCAGCAAAGGCTGATGCGTCAGCTTCCTCCAAGAACATCTTTCCACTGCAGAATGGACTTGTCCCTGGTCCTTGTGCATGTCAGCCAATGTTTTTCATGTCCATGCAGAGAAGCTGCAGCAACTTCTGTGGAAGGAGACCTTCTCTGTGCCTAGCCAGAAAAATACTGCAGGTGTCAGGCTTGTGGTAAAGGTGTTTGGGAGGGGGGAATGGTCTTTGGAAGAAGGACAGGTTCCTCGGTGACCAGACTGACTTTAGACAACCAGTGAAATTCTGTGTTGTTTCCTGAGGCAAGAAACTGCTCTGTAGGCATAATTACTTGGTATCATGTTTGTATCAGGCTATTGATATGACAATGGCAGTGTTTAGAAATTAATTAAGGGCTTGGGGCACAACATCCCACCTCTTCCTTCTCTCCAAGCCCTGAAGCACAAGTGTCATCATTAGCAGATAATGCCAAATTAAAACAACAACATATGTAGGTGGGATTTCTCTCCCGTAACTACAGATGTCTGAGCCTGACTTAGCTGTTCCCGTTGCAGCAGGTGAAGAGTCATGAGCTAAACACATTGCATCCATCTGCCTGGTGCTCACGTTGAGTCAGTGATTAGCAGAGGCCATTTGCCTTTCCTGAGCACAGCTCAGAGGTTGTCTCTGACGGCTTGGCTGGCTCCCTCGTCCTTTTTCCAGCCCCTTGTGGAAAAAAACTGCAGCTTCGTGGTCTGCAGACAGCAGCCCCCAGAGCCCAGCTCTGCTGCTCCCACCCACTGAGGGGGATTAAAACATTTGCAGCTGTACACAGGGAACAAGTGCAGCCCTCAGCAAGAAAAGAGGTGCTGGCAAGGCTGGGTCATGGAGGCAGAGGGACCTGTGCCAGGGTCTGGTTTGAGGGGAGTGGCTAATACGGGAAGCAGCACATGGCCCAAGTATAAACCACTGGATGGCAGGAGGGAGAATGGGACTTTTGCTTTGCTGAGTTCTAATTTGGAAGCCTTTTCCCCTCTGGCTCATGGAGTGCCTAAGTCTAACACTCTAAAATAGAAATTAGGAGCTTGGGTGAAACGCCGGGGAAGGGCACAGAGGGTGTTTGTGGTGTGGCCTCACCTCCAGAAGAGTGTTTCTTTCAGCATCCCTTCTATTGCTCCTGCTTGGCTCCTGCAAGGGCACCAGAGCCCTAGAGGCTGCTGGCCCCATGTATCATGCCTCCAGATGGGAAGGGAATTGTAGAATCATAGAATGGTTTGGGTTGGAAGGGACCTTAAAAATCCTTTATTTCCAACCTTCCTGCCATGGACAAGTACACTTTTCACTAGACCAAACCCTTGGAGCTAATTCCACATCCCCCCCAGAGCTGTTTCATCTTAGAAAAAGTGCTAAATCTATCTAGGCTTTGAAAACACAGGGATATCAAATCTGAATTTAAACCAATTTATGCATAGACCATAATAACATTTTAATGGGGAAAAAATACACAGTCATTTCAAGCTTGAGGAGTCTAAGTACTATGGTTTTGTATAAATGGCTGGTATGTTATTTGTTTATTGGGCAATCTGCTTTTTTATATTGTTTGTCAGGCTATATAATTTTAGGTGAAAGCTTTTTAGCATGCTGCACCTGCCAGAAGAACTTTCTTTATACACAAGTTTCTGCTTCGGTGTGCATAGGAAATAGACCACTAATTGCCTTCTTACCCACTGTTAACCAGAACCTGACTGCTCTGTAAATCAGACACCCATATTAATGGTGCTGCTGCACAGATCAGCTGAGCACTACTTTGTTGATTTCATTTGAGGTCCACAACAGGATCATTTAGGTTAAGAGGCTGGCTTTGGCAACAGTAGCAGTCTTTTATTAAATTTTAGGTCTCCTAACCACAATGGGGAGCAGGAAGCCATCGCTTCACAGGACGCAAGCCAAGAATGGGAGACCTGGAGTCTGTTACTGGGTTTATTTCTTGGGACAGGTTCCTTCCTTCCCTTGAGCCTTTGTCTGTGTTGGTCTGCTCTGGATCTTTGGATTGCATATTACTCCAAGAGGAGGTAATCTTCTAGTCTGAGCTAGTGGTGGGACCATACGGCCCAGATGGTTGTGGGGTTTCTGAAAGCTTCTTTGCTACATGGTGATGTCTCACTTCCTTCAGCTGCTATGATGAAATTGTTCTCGCCAAGGTTTCTGCAATGCCACGTGGATTTTATTGACTGTGAAAAACTCGTAGATTCAGTGTAGGAGAATGGCCTCAAATCAAAAGATCTCATGGTCATGCCTGGCTAGAAGCCCAGAGGCTGGGTGTTGCTGTGTTGTTGCCCACCAAGCGGCGTTTTAAGGCTCAAGCATCCATCTGCTCCTTGGCAGTGCAGCCACCAAGTTTGTCAAGGGACAGTGCAGGCTGCGCAGAGCTTTTGCAAACTGAAACGAGCTGAGAGTACCGAGTGTCTCACAATCCCCTGCAAGCACTCTGTGCTCACTGGGCACCCTTGGGCTCTCCACCTGCTCGCTAAGAGCCGAGTCCAGAGGTGCCCTTCCAAGGATCAAACGCCCAATGCACTTCTTACCAATCGGGAGAGAGTCTGACCATTCGACTCTCCTTTAATGTACTACAAGACCAAATAGTCTCCTGAGTCACACCGAGTGTTTTCTGACTGCCGTGTTTAAAGCCTCCTGTTATTCCCAAAGCTTGGACCAAATACTGAGTTAATGATTACTGGGTGAAGTTTCAGTGGTTATTTTGAGGGGACAACCTTTTCCAGCCTCCTGGACACCTGAGGCAGGACATTTAATCAATGTCTTTGTCCTTGTCAGCTGATGCATTAAATCAGGTGCTGTTCTAGTACATAAAATCATTTCAGGCATTGACAATGTGCTTTCCAGTGTGCAGGTAAGGAGCAATAAAACCTACATGGATCATTCAGAGAATAAAAATCAAGTCAAGTTTTCAATTAAATGTGCAAATCTACACCCATTATGTGTGCATAGTTCATCATCACTTCATAAAAATAGTGATTTTTTTTTTTCTAGTCTGCAATGTAACTGTGGGTTTAAATCACAGATTTATGAACTTGAGCTGGACTTGAATTGCAAATCTTACACAGAAATAAAGATATAAATACTGAACAGCGCTAGTATACAAAATAAGGAAATTTATATATAAGGGATTTGGAAATACTATATGGAAATATAGTTAAGAAGATTAGAATAGAGAAAAAGAAAGTGAAAGAGAAAGCGAGTGAAAGAAAGTGGCAGAAGGTAAGGCAAGGGACAAGAAAGGCAAGGAGAGGAGTTTTGCAGATCAGTGGAAATATTCAAAGCTACATGGATCCTTAATATGTCTAAATTGCACTTAAAACAGTATATTATAAATAAACAAGCAAAACTAAGACATGTTACACTGCACAGGAAATATTTAGATTATTTTATGTACAAAGGAAAACAGTGGTCATTGCCACTGAGCAAGTGAGAAATCTGTATTATTTAATTGGCTCCACTTTTCTCTTAGTGAGTTATCTGTGAGAAAATTCTAGTTACTTTTCCTTCATTTTTTAAAACATGAGAGGTCCTAAAAAGTTTTCAGAAGGCAGATGTCTCAATTTAAAAAATATATCACTATTTCAATATTTAGAATTCAACCTGTGTTAAAGAGTGAATGAGTCTGTAAGGTGTAGATGGATATATTTCTCTTCCCTTCTTGGATAAACATAAGAACTAGGCCAATTCATGGACAAGGAATTACAAGCAAGGAAGCTGACTGAACAGCTTCAGTTGATGTCACATCTATGTACTCTGTGACATGGCATTTTGTCTGCTGCCCTCCTCCTCTTCCTTCCCAGGGCTCTTCTCTTATCTGCAACACATTATAGACAAACTCAGTTAAAAGAATGCTGCATTTGTTCTACTTTGCCTCTATAGGTCCTTGAGTCCAAGACTTATTCACGGTTCAAAGGACAGAGGGATGGGTTTTCTTGTGGATTTCTTCCTAGCACTTGCCTCTGTGGAGTCTGAAAGGTTCACAGCACCTCCAGAGATGATGTGGTATCAGTTATAGAGGGAATCTCCCTTTCTGGTGCCTTGATTTTCAAATGGATTTCAATCATTGCATAACCACATAAATACCTTCTGAAATCCATGTTAGATCAAGTGTCATAAGGCTAAAAAGTCTCCAGTAGTTCTTAGTGTCTACCTGAAGTGCTCAGAAGTGCTACTGGACCCATCAGCTAAGAAAAAGCCTGTGTGGACAGCACTGGAGGGGGTCAAGACACTTCCAGAGCCCAGTTCTTGTGTCATTGGGTGTTCACAACCAGACTCCCCAAAAGCTTCTCATTCTCTTGGGAGTACCTTGAGCTGCTGCAGACAAGCTGCCCAGAAAAGCAAGGTGTTTGCAGCTGGAAACCCATTCTGGAAAATTTAACCCAAGAGATTCATCAAGGTTACATCATCTCCCTTTGGCCAGACCTGCTGGAGCACAGCCCAGGCCCTGCTTCCCACTTGGGCAGAGGGGTGGTGAGAGCACACCCTCCCTCTCTCCTGGCCTCTAGACCCATGTTTTTCACTGTGGGCAGGGAGGAGGGAGAGGACCTTCAAATGCTTTTCTCTGAAGGGTGATCACCTTACGTGTATTTTGGATAAACCACCTTCTTCCTCCATGCCCAGGGCTGGAGGATGGAGCATGAGGAATATCTCCCAACTTTTCAGCTGCAGGGCTCATTATCACAACTGCCCCACAGTGACCTCTCACTCAGTCCTGAGGTCCAGGGCAGGGATCTTCTCACTCTTGTGAACACGTAAAGGACTTGGCTGCTAAGTTTTAAGATGTATCTGTGGAATCTGTGTGATGTGCAGCAGCTCAAAGTTTGATTAAATATAGGCAGCTTTGCACAGAGAAATTGGTCTGGAGAGACATTGGTGTGGGACAACACCCCAGCAGGAATTCTAACACACTTAAATCCAGCAAAGAAACACAGCAGCTAAGAAAACAGAGCAGGAAAATTCCGTGCAGGGTTGCTGTCTGCAGATGTCAGCAATTCCTGTCCTCTACTCTTGTTTGGGATCAGCCATACATTGTCACTTTTGCTTCCAGAGCCTTGCAGAGGAGGCAATGACTCCACACCCTCCCCACACAGGCAGCTACTGTGTCTCATGGTTTCCCAGCTTCACTTTCATACCAGTCCAAGCAATTTTAAGGAAAGTTTCCCCACATGTTTGGTGAGAGGTAGAGATACAGAATGGAAAATTTCAACTCAAATAGTTGAAGTCAGGCAAAGCTGCAATGGACAAACAAGAGGGGAAGACTATGACGAGAACTGCCAGGTGCCACCTGTGTGGCCAGGTTCTGTCTGAGCCCCAAACCTGTGTGCCCCAAAGAGCCTGGGCTCTAGGGGGAAAACTCAATCAATCAGGAGATGTGAGGAGGAGTTCTCTCAGGCTGATGGTTCTACTCTGAATTTCTCTAGCTGTAACTTCCTGTACATATATATATATATATAAAAATATATAAATATATATAATAAACATTGAGCAGAAAACTGTGTGGGGCAAACAACATGAAACAGCTGCATTTTCAGTGGGAAGGTTCACAGCATTCAAAAGTAATTTCTCAACTCTTCTTACAAGACAATGATGTTGTGCTTCCCTGGTGATAATGAAATAATTAATTTTGGGGAAGATGGGAAAAAAAAATTCAAAGGCATAAATTAGAAATTGTAAAAAGAGACTACATGTGTAAAAGACTCTACTATTCTCAGCCTTCCCAAGGCTATTTCTCTATATATTTCCTGGACAAGCTCTTATTTA
This sequence comes from Daphoenositta chrysoptera, assembly GCA_013397915.1. Lineage (NCBI taxonomy): Eukaryota > Metazoa > Chordata > Aves > Passeriformes > Daphoenositta > Daphoenositta chrysoptera. The sequence goes on from VZRO01005864.1 coordinate 1,173,259, forward strand.
AAATAGTTGTGTAAACACGTCTTCCTGCAGCTCAAGCTCTCTTCTCTCACACCTGCAGTGTGAAGAAGCTGATGTGTGGTGGGAAGAGCAAACTGAAGCTGCTGTGTGTCAATGCTGAATTGCTCGGAGGCCTAAAAAAGCTTCTTGCCAAAAAAAAGCTGATGAACCAGTCTTACTTTAGGGCAGGTGGAATAGTTCGTGCTCTCATTTTTATCGTTAGCTCCAAGAGGGAAAGACAGATTTGTTTTCACATGGTTATTGATTATTAACCAGCTTTGTGAAAGGTTACCTTTCTGCTAGATACAGCCATGGTGGGGGGTTAAAAATCAATCCCTGGGAAAGCTCTGTTTCCCAGTCAGCTTCTCCCACTGAGGTCCCTTGCCATGCATAGTGTTTTCTCATGTTGGTTTGAGTACAGATGAGGGAGAAAAAGAGATTGTTGTGAATACGCTCCACTCACCTTCAGTACCTCTTTTCTGTCTAAATGTGGATTCCAGAAAAGCGTTTGAGCTCTAAGAAGTTGTTAAATATTATACAGATAGAGAAAATCAAACCAGATTGCTTTAGGAAGTGTGACTGAACTATACTCCTTACTACTTTACACTCTAATTAGACACTCAGGATGGTGTGAGGAGTGATAAAACTGTCATCAGTTATAACAGGAAAAGGAGCTATTTGAGTAGGGGTTCACAAATTATTTGTGTTGAAAGGCAAACAAAATGCTCCTGTCACCTTTCCTAGGGAAAAAAAGTAATACTGCATCCAGATGGCTTTGCATTTCACTGATCTCAGCAGCCTGCAGTGATGTCTGTCAGACACTACTGGGGAAGACTTCCTAAGTACAGTGACTCACATCAAACCTCTGTATTAACCATTTAGAAGTGGGAACATTGCAAATGCCCTTGAAATTCAAGAGGCACGTTGTGTATGTTGGCATACATTTTAAAACCACATAGATATGACATTAGGCATGTGACTTTGCTTTCCAAACCCCCGGCCATTCCGAGATTTGTATTATATTGCAAAGTTTGAGGCTTCATATAATATGGAATAAGAGTTAACCATGCCAGATGTCTCTTCTCTGTCAGACAAACACCAGGCTAGAGGAATGTGATCAGATCTTAACAAGTCCTTAAAACATACTTGAATCTAATATGGTAACTCAAGTATTGCAGTGCAGTTATTGTGTGATGCTACTGTAGGATGGCAGCAGCCGAGTACCTGAAGCGTTTGTTACTGCTGCTTGAATATCTGAATTCCTGTGCTTGTCTTGAGGATAATTACAACCTGCTGTTCTACTTAACACAATTGATATCACCATCAGCCTTTAATTACTGGTACAGAATCATGGATTCATTTTTGTCTAATCTCTTGGACTAGCAAGCTTACTATAAGTATTTTTGTTTATGTGTACAAATATCTCAAGGTTGAGTATCAGAGGATGGGGTCAGACTCTTTTCAGTGGTTTCCAGCGACAAGACAAGGGGCAACAGGCACAGACTGAAACATGGGAGGTTCCATTTGAATATGAGGAAAATTACCCTTGCTTTGAGGGGGACAGAACACCGAAACAGGCTGCCCAGAGGGGTTGTGGAGTCTCCTCTGGAGGTATTAAAATCTGGAGGTTGTTCTCAGCCTGAACTACAACTGTATTAATGATTTTGGGACCATGCATCAGACACAACACTGAGCTGGAAGTGTGAAGTTTCCAGCTTCATGGATGAAGTTGGGTGATTTAGCAAACACGCCAGCCATAAATATCTCCAAGTTATGAGGGACTTCTGCTTAAAATTTCCTGGAGAAGGTAAAGTACAGGACCTCCAGCTGAACTGCAGCATACATCCAGATAGCCTTTAAGGTGAGGTGGTCTACCAGATCCACTATTAATTTGTTCCTGTGTACAACATGTCCATTACTTTTCTCTGTTTTCAATGGTTACAGCTTGACTGGACATCTATCAGTGGGAATAAAGATGTTTGTATCAGCCATTTTTTCTGTGTGTGGTTGCCTACAGACCGAGGAGGATCAAGTTTCTTGTCATTCCAAGCCTGCCAAAACCAGACTTGGGGAGTAAAGACAAGGGAAGTTCTCAGCAGGGAGATGACAATGTATATACAGGAGAACCTGGGCTCACCATTCAAAGTTCACATATGAGCTAGAGGCAAGGATGCACCTTTTAATTTCTTACATTGTGCCTACACATCTCAAGGCTCTTCCAGTTGGAAAATTAGGACTGTTTAAATGCAGTGAGATGCAGGATCAGCAGTGTCTCACACAGCAACAATTAATCTGGGGAACACTTCGCTGCAAGGTGGTGGGAGGCAAAATGTTTATGTAAAGTTTCAGGGGAGACTTAAAACGTGGAAAAAATCAGCTGAGGACTACTACACTCATAGCACTCAGGAAATCCTTGGAGAAGAAAATTCTGTGAGTTTAGTAGAAGATGTTTTAGTGTCTTATCTCATATGCACACCCTGCTGCAACTCTCTCAGGTGATGCATATAGACCATTTTCAGGGACGCACTGGTGTCTGCAGAGCCCAGTGCTGGGCCAAGAGAGGCTGTTGGCCATCAAAGTCATTCCCATCAGCCTCCTGCATCACCCATTTTCCACACCAAGTGGATCGTTTTCCACTCCGATGGGACCCATTCACTGCTCAGAGGCTTCTCCTGAGAACCCACAGCTGTGGAAGGACACAAGCCAAGTATCAGTGATTGCATTCCAGGTCGAGGAGGCAGGCAGGGGAGATCCCTGGGATCTGGCTCCGGCCGGGCTCACTTCCCCCGGGAACCTGGGGCTGCTGGACATCAGCACCCCAGGACGTGGCCGGGGGTCCCAGTGCGGGGATACCCAGCGGGGCCCTTTTCCTGCACGGCAGCTCGCCACCTTGTTGTCAGAACGGCAAAGCGTGCCCTTATCGCCTGCTCACGCAGGCAGAATGAAAGAGAATTAGCTCTAAATTATACAAAATTCATTTGCTTTGGAGGGTGAAGTGTTTGCTCTGTTTAGAAACGTTCGTTATGGAGAGAGGACCGCATTAAGACACCGGGTAATGGTCCTCCCAGGAGATGAATCGATTTGCTCTGGGTTTTATGGCCTCGGGTTTGTTTGTCCGCGCCGGTTCCCCGTGGAAAACGCGGAGCAGTAAATGCTCCGGGTAACAGATCCCTGGGGAAGGGGCTGTGGGTGCTGCTCCGGGGTCGGGGCACAAGACATCTCCGGATCAAAGGACACCCATGCCTGCAAGAGACCCGAGGGGAGGCATCGCGGGCGCGGATGGGGGAACCACCACGAATGGGGCTGCGCATCCCCGCTGGCCGAACGCTGTCTGCGAGCCCCGCCGGGCCGCGTACCCTGCCCGGAATGCCAGGGGATGGAGGGGGCGGGTGGCGGGCTCGGGAGCCCGAGCAGCAGCCATGTCTATCTGTAATTCCCGCTAATAAAATACTTTTTCACTATCCGCACTATAATTGGTTTACAGCCTTTTTTGTTTATTTATCCATAAGAGCTGCTGTTAAATGGCTTGGGAAAGCAATCGCTTAATGGCTCAATATTGAATCAAAGGCTCAGTGTGCTTTCTAAGAGATGGGGGACCCGCGTGAGTTCAGAGCGGAAACTCAAAGTGTAATGGACTGGGCGGGTTTATGATCCTGCGGAACCGGGCGCAGGAGCGAGGGACCGGGACCCTCTTGCCTCGCCGCTCAGGGCGTGCATCACCACTGTCCGAGCCGAGCCGAGCCGGGCCGGGCCGGGCCGGGTCGAGCCGCCTTCACCCGCCCTACACGGAGCCGCGGGAGCGCGCCCCGACGGCGGCGGCCGGAGCCCCGGTGTCGGGGAAGCGGCGGCGAGAGGAGGCGGGCCGGGCAGATAGGAAGCGGGCCCGCGCCCGAGCAGGAGAGAGCGGCGGCCGGGCCGAGCGCAGGGAGGCAGGGAAATGATCTTTGTCCCTTTCGGTAGCTCTCCGCCTCCTCATAGCCTCGTCACCAAGTCAACCGGCACCAGCTCGGAGCACATTATCTCCGAGGGTCAACACATTGCAGCCCAAGCCGCGGGGAAGGCTCCCAAATTTACCCCTTGGACAAACAATCCGCTGCCTATCGCTCGCTCTGGCGATAGCATTGTGGTCCCCCACCGGCCGGTGCTGGCCTTCGCCCGGGGCTCCGGAGCACGGGTACCCCCGAGGGAGCGCCCTGCCCGTCCCTGGACACCCGCATCCCTAGGCGAGATGCCCTCGCAGCCAAAAGTGCCCTGTCGCTAAACCCCTCCAGGAGCCGAGTCTACCCCGGCCCTCGGAGGGTTTTCCTCTCCGTGCCCGGGGGACGTTGGGGGATGAGCCGCTCCTGGGCAAGCGAGGGGCACAGGGAAAAGATGTGTTTAGGGACCCTCCGTTCCGGAGCACCCCGCGCATCGGCGCAATCCCCTGAGCCCCTGCCCGGCCCCGCAAGCCCACCGCCGCGGGGCTCCTCACTCCAAAGCCGGGAGCAGCACCCCGCAGAAGGGTAGGGGGTCGCGGGGCCGGCCCGGCTGAGGGGAAGAAGGGGGTTGCGGGACCAGGGCCATCCCGGGTGGCCTCTTACGGCCCGCGCCCCGCCCCGGAGGGTTGCGGGAGGGCTCACGTGGGGGAGAGGCGCCTATGGGGAGGCGGCGGGAGCCGGGCAGGGCGGTGGGGCCCGGCGGGGCTGCCAGCTGTCAAAGAGGCATCCCGGGCTCCGGGAGCGAGAGCAGCCCTATGTGTCCCTAAGCTGCGAAGCCCCCTTGGCCCCGCTCGCCATGGACACCGAGGAGCAGTATTACGCCTCGGCGCAGCTCTACAAGGAGTCGTGTGCGTTTCAGAGAGCCCAGGCGCAGGACTACAACCCCAGCCCCCCCGCCTGCCTGTACATGGGCAGGCAGCAACAGACTCCTTATCCCAGCGCCTTAGGGGCTCTCGAGCAAGGCAGCCCGCCAGACATTTCACCTTACGAGGTGCCCCCCATCACTGAGGATGCCGGGGTCTCCCATCTTCATCACCATCACCACCACCACCCTCATCTTCCTCCTCCCCACCAGGACGCGCTGCCTTTCGCAGACGGGGCGGACACGGGGGCTGTAGAGGAGCCCCGAGTGCAGGTGCCTTTCGCCTGGATGAAGTCCACCAAATCGCATGCCTGGAAAGGACAGTGGACCGGTAAGCCCCGCCGCATCCCTCTGCCCCCCCTTCTGTCCCGCTCGGCGGTCAGGAGCCCTCCTTGCACCAGTACTGCTCCCACCGCTCGGATGCAGTGTGGAGAGGTCCTGGAGGGTCGTTTCCCCCTCCCCAGCCTCTCCAGACCCACTGCTCTGGGGCTGCTAGTGTTGGGTTGAACACCGGGGAGGGAGCCGGCACTCCAGTCCCCGCCGGCGGGCTCACCGCTCCCTGCGCCTCAGCAATTATTAACGAATTATTTTTCACCAATAAACTAATTGTGGCCAAGCCGGGACGTTGTGACGCCTCCCGGGAGCTGCTTCCTCGGGGAGCACGCTGTCCCCGCGGGCGCGGTGAGCTCCGCGCGGGGGCCGGGTCGCGGAGACACCTGCGAGGCGGAGCGGGAAGGGAAGCGGCGGGCAGGGCTGGCGGGAGGGGACAGCCCCTCTGCCCCGCGTCCCTGCGCCCCCCGTGCGGCCGCGGAGCAGCCCCCGAGCCCCCAGGGCAGCCGCCGAGCCCCTCTCGGCTGCCTGTCCGCTCTCCCCGGCGCAGAGCCCATCTCCCCTCTGGCCCCTCTACCCCACTCCTCCTGCTCCCCGGCGGGTTTTAGCCACAACTGCACCTCTCCAAGTGAAAAAAACAGGGCAGGGAAAACAATGCACAAACGAAACAGAGTTGCCAGTGAGGGGAAGAAACTCTATCTAGGCAGAAAGTTCCGCTGCCCAACAATATTTCTGTCTCTGCCTGCACAATGTTATCGTGTCCTGCGCCTCCGTCACGCCTATACGGCAAATATTATATTAATGGCTTTGTTCAAATAGACAGTTGGAAAAAGGACCGGAGTATTAAAATCTCCACGAAATAGTTTGGGAATTGCATGGGGCAGGCCGAGGGGGAGGGAAGGACAGGTGGCGGTCCCCAGTCTCCCCAGAGGAGCATCCGCCCACAAAGGTAGAAGAGCGTGCTGTCCCAGGCCGCGGACACGGCGGCAGGGATTGTGCCGGGGGGGAAGGCGGGAGAGAAAGAGAGAAAATCAGATCTTTTTCCTTGAGTTGAGTGAATTTCGGGAATAATAATAATAATAATAATAAGCCAAACTTTTGAACGACACCTTTTTTTCTCTTTCTCCTGTACCCGAGGAATGACAAAACCAGCAGGAAAGCGAAACTTTCCCTGTGGAAGCCTAAAACTCTTGCCTGTAGTGCCGGCCCTCCCGGGAGGAGCAGGAGCAGGCAGGGGCCGTGCATGACCCGGTCGGTGTGATGTGTGTGCAGGGCTCCTGCCGGAGCACGCCGCAGGAAGAGAAAGGGGCACCGCGCTGTGCCGAGCGCGAAAGAGCGCTCACAGCGAAAACGCCGCATATTTTGTATTGTTTGTGGCAAACTACACGACCCGACAATTTATTTTTCATGGAAGCCCTTGGGATTTAGGCGTCCTTGGATGCTGCGGGGCTTTGCGCTGTTATTGCCGGGCCAAGGCGCCCGGGGAGGCCGAGCCCGGCCCGGTGCCACACGCCGTGCCCCGGCCTGGCCGGCCTTGTCCCGGGGCCCGACCGGCCTCGGCCTCCGACAGACCCCGGGCCTTCCGCCTTCCCGGTAGCTCCAGTCTAGTTTAAAGTAACAGAACAAGTTTTTTTGATTTTTTTTTCAGATACAAACTCATGCAAACGGCTATGTACATAGGTTTAGATTTACCAGCATTTTTGCACATATATACATTGATTTTAATATTTATGTAGGCACATAGATTTATACACATCACTTTGTAAACATTATATGTGGATTTAAATATATTTTTAAATACATATATAGGTTTTATACATAGGTTTACATTTACAATCATTGTATATATAAATACAGAATCATGGGAATATGAAGATGAGCGGTGGGAGAGTCCACATATCTCTCTTGAAATGTTTATTTCGCTCTGGTTGTTTAAAGCACCGTTCCCCGCAGATGATACCAATGCCGAAAGCGTGCCCAGAGGGGCGCTGGCACTGGCAAAAGTGGCCCTGAGTTTCCGTGGCCACCTCCGGCCCCCCTCGATGAGACCGCCGGTACTACCCGCTCCTCAGAGCCCACGCAGGACTGCGGCGGCCGCGCTGGGAACGGCGATCTCGCTGCTGCCGCTTTTTACGGCAGCAAGAAACCCAAGGTTTCATCAACTTCGCGAAATGGAGCGGCTGCGGTCCAACTTCGCGCCCGGCCCGGCAGGCCCACTAATTATTATAATTATTATTGCTTTGTTTTAGTGGGGTATTTTGGTGCGTTGGTTTGTTTTTTGTTTTTGTTTTTTTTTGTTTGTTTGTTTTTTGTTTTGTTTTTTCTTTTTTTTTGAGGGGTTAAATTTTTCCATTTTGCTTTGGTTTGTGTGTGTGTGGTGGAGATTTTTCTTTTTCTTTTTTTTTCACTTTTTTTAAAAATTATTTTTTACTGAATTTTAACACGAACCTGACCAATTGCAGCCCTGGATCCGGGAGCCCTTCTGAGCTTTCAGTGTCACGCAAACGGGGGCATGTGAGTTTTTCCCTCGGCTCCAGAGATGGCATTTCCCTGAAAACCTCATCCAAATCATTGTTACAAATATATTAAATTATTGTAAAATAAAATAACAGCAGTTGTGACTGCTGCCAGCAGCAGCACCTCACTGTGCCCAGCCGGAGAGCTCCCCGAGGCCTCTCCCTCACCCCACTTGCTTCCCCCCGCGTATCCTCTGCCCGCGCAGGGGTCCTGGGACGTGCTCCCCGCAGCCCGAGGGGGCGGCCGGGAGGGCCCAGGCTGACTCTCGCTTCTCTCCAGGGGGATCCTATATGGTGGAACCGGAGGAGAACAAGCGGACGAGGACGGCGTACACGCGGGCGCAGCTGCTGGAACTGGAGAAGGAGTTTCTCTTCAACAAGTACATCTCCAGGCCGCGGCGGGTGGAGCTGGCTGTCATGTTGAACTTGACCGAGAGGCACATCAAGATCTGGTTCCAGAACCGGCGGATGAAGTGGAAGAAGGAAGAGGACAAAAAACGAGGGGCGGGCAACAGCAATGACCCCGAGCAAGACTGCGTTGTGTCCTCTGGGGAGCTCCAGGCCAAGGAGGATCTCCAGCCATGCCCCGCCGGGAACCTTCCCTCGGGAGCCTCCAGGGACCTTCTCGCCCCCAGCCTTGTCCCCAGAAGGCAGCAGGACTCTCGGTGAGCCGCGGGGAGCCCCACGGCCCGGCACGAGGAAAAGGATGGGACATGGAAAAGAGCCGAGAGGCTGGCGCTGGCTTCCCTCCGCTCTTCACTGCCGTGCCGTGCCGTGCCGTGCCGACCCACTACCGCCTTGCCCCCGGGAAACTCGGTGCCCCCACTCCGAAACTCGCGTCCTCCGGAAAGTAAATGTGAGATGTGATGTCCAGCTGTGACAAGGAGGGGCTCGCTGCCAGCCCTAGCGCCGGAGGAGGCCGCAGGGAGCCGCCGGGATGGCGGCGAGCTGGCCCCGCTCCCCGGGGCCGCCCGCGCCTCAGCGAGCCCTGCGGGACAGCGTCCCCGGGGGAGGCGGGCCTCGAGTGGCCACCGACGGTGTGTGCAGCCCTGGCTGCTCGAAGAGGTCTGGACACCGCAGGAGAAGCGAGGGCACGCTGCCGCGGACAGCTGCTGGCTCCGGGCGCGCGTCCGGCCGTGTCCATCGGTCCGCAGGCGCAGACACGGGCCCGAGTATCCCGGACCATTCACGGGCTGGCACGCCGCCGTCCCCGTCCCTTCCAGCCGCCGCAGGGCTTCGGCTCTACCGAGGACTCCCTCAGGACTGTTACTTACTTCTTTGGAAACTGGAACATGGTTTCTTTCGTTTTCTTTTGCTTTTGGGAAAGAAAGGGGGAGGGGGGAGAAGGGAAAGAAAAAAGAAAAAAAAAAAGGAGAAAAAAAATTTTAAAAAATTATAAAAGAAAAAGCCCACGTGTCCTGCGGGCAGGATTTGTCTCCCCCGATGACCAGCTCCCGATGACCGGCACAGGCAGCCAGGCCCTCCTCCGGGCTCCGCCAGCGGCCGCGGGGACCATGCGCTGCTGCCCGCGGCTCCGCGCCCGCCTGAGCTCCGGGGAACCCCGCGGCTCCAGGGCTGCCCTCGCCTCTTGGAGGGGTGAGTGCGAGCCCAGGGATGCAACAGAAGTCGCGGGCGCTCTCCGGGCAGCGAGCAGACAGCGTGATATATCTGGGGGGTCGGGCTGGTCCCAGAGACGTCCTTTGGGAAAAAGCTCCTGCCTCTCTTCCCACTCTTTCGCAAGCTCGGACTCTGCCTTGGAGAGGAGAAACCTCTCTGCAGCACGAGCTCCTATCCCGGCGTGGCTCTCTGCGTGTTTTTTCTCTGCAGACTTGTTTTTACACCCCAGCAGAGGCTGGGGGCCGGCCGCCTCCCGAGGCACTGCAGAGCACCGGGGACTTTTCTGGGTGCTATTTTTCGGCCCGGCCCGGTGTGCGGGAGAGCTCGGCTCCTCAGGGCTGGAGCGGGGAGAGCCTGGCCGGGGCTTCCCGGCGGGGAGATGGGTAGCGGAGTCCCCAGCCCGCCTTCCCTGCTGCCAGGAACAGCTTCCCCGTCCCGACAAGAGCGGGAACTCCAACTAAGCGGGGAACAAACCACAGCCGAACTAGAAACAGAAAAGAGCGATTGGAAGGAAGTAGGAACTGTCCGATTTGCTGTCGGTCAGAAGGATCTGCCTTCTTTCCTCGACGGGGAGGTTCCCGCCCTGCACCCGGCAGCAGCAACCCCTCGAGCATCCCTCGGGGACCGCCACAGCCCCTCCCGCGCTGCGGGCCCGGGAGTTCCATGGGAGGAGGAAAATGAGGAGGAGGAGGAGAACCTATCGCGCCCTGGCCAGAGGACGTTCCCAGTCCCTCGGCTGAAAGCGAGGGGGAGAGCAAATAGCTTGGCACAGCTCTTTGGGGTATTTCCGTCTTACATGAAACTTCTAACACTAAGGTGGAGACTTGAACTGAAGGGGTAATTTGTCTATTGCTTTTCTTTCCTCCGGGGACAATAACACCTGTGTGCAAACAGGAGTATTTCTGGTAATTTTTCCTGCAAGTTGCCTGAGAAATTTATCATCCGAGCCTGTGTATCCTTATTCATCAAAACGCAGTCAATGAGTGAGAATTTTAATAATCATTATATGAGCAAAATTCAAATAAAGCTGTTCTGCTTAAGAAGCAAAGCACCATATTAATTAAAGTAATATTTCTTAAACTTTTCGGGGATATGAAGCCATTTTTAAACCTCAGAATTTTTAATCACTACTAATTAGCATTAACCTGTGACTGGTAACATGAAGTGGAACAATTTCCACGTACATTTTACAATGTCTAGAACCGACGTTACAGTTAGGGAGCCACTATAAAAACAGATCCAGCTGCAGAAAGGACGGCTCTCAAACAAAGTACCTCGATTTTATTCTAAGATTCGTAGAGCACGTTGCCCTGGCTGAGCAGCATACACGGAAGCTAAAATGTTGCCTGTCCTTTCTTTAATATAGTGCATTCAGGTTTGATTTTCTTTGTGCAATGCTCTGAAAACGAAAAATGTGCACAACTGATATGAATCGTTTGACCACGGTGCCAAGGTGTTTTTATTAGTAGAAGCAGAATAGGAACTGCATGGCTTAGCTTTAATGAATAACGTATTTTTCTTCTAAGAGCTGACATAGTTTATTGGTATAAAAATATATATATATATTTCTCACCCTTTTTACAACTGCGCCAATGGAAAAAATAACATTAACTAAATCAAGACAGCTCTGGGATGTTGTAGAGCTAAAGATTCACGGTAACTTCACCTGACAGAACAGCCAGCCCTACACAGTGCTGCAGCAAGGCAATGGAGACTTAGAAGGTCACTAGACTTCTTGAGCTGTGTCATCTCACCAAAACCAGTTGGCCAGATACATCCAGCTACCAAGGAGACACCTCCCCTTATGAAATAGTTTATGATTTATATGTAATCATCTTTAACCCTAGGATAGGATTTCTGCAAAACATTCTGAAAATATTTTTAAAATTAGGCACTACATAAAAAGTGTGAGAGTCTTTTTATTTTCTTCTTGGGCAATAGTGAAGTCCTTTAGGTGGGTTGTGGGAGAGGTATGTCCCCAAAATTGTATGTGCTCAGTGTTAATTATTTTAAAGAAAAACTGAGCAAGATTCAGGGCAATTTTCCTGTCCCTGGTTGCACCTTGCTATGGCATCCACCCCATCGGGAGCTATGGAGACATCAATTCTACCTATGGCTCCAGGGAAGGTGGTGAGGCTGCGAATCTTGATTGAGCTTCGCACAGGCAACACCTTTGCTGCTCCTGGTTTGCTCAGATCCATTCCCCAAGACTGCAGGGAAAGTGTTCTTCTCCTGCCTCTGCGCTACTGAGACATTGACTGCTATTCCATGGAAGACCACAGGGCAGGACTTCTCCTTCCTGCAAGCGGGGCTGAGCATCCAAGGTGAACGGCACACTGCTGGGCAAACCCTGGCAGCAGTTTGGGGCTGCTGTCACGCACAGAGCAGGGTCTGCTGCCGACCCTGCTTTACCTCCCCCCCAACAGAACCATGTCCCACGATCCTGCAGCAATGCCCATATGAAGAGTAGGATTGCAAGACTCTACTTGTCTCCTCTATTACAAACCCATCTTTTTGCCTGAAAATCTCTCCATTTATGGATAATTATGCCCATAAATCAATTCTGAAAGCAGTGATTTAACCTAAGGTGTGAAAGACTTTCCAGTCAGACACTGAAGGCTTTTACCTCCCACTCTGTGGTTGCTGCTGCTGCCATGAACACAGCTGAAGAGAGATGTTGCAGGCTGAGAGAAGAAATATTGCTCAGGAAGGCTTTGGTGCTTTGAAGTGCAACCAGGAATGGGATGCCAGCCCTGCAAAAACCACCAAAGCAGGGCCTGGTGGCCTGGCCAATGCACCTCGCAGTCTGTTCTCCACACAGGGCAGAGTTGGCTGAGGGTTAAGTGCTGAGTTTCAAGGCTTATTTTGGGAGTGGAAAGAAATGCCATGGTGCTCCCTTCACTCGTTTTATCTTAGAGGGTTGATCTTATTAGACCTTTTCACATAAACATAGGCAAGCCATGCAAACACACATGCACACACATGGCTTCCAAAAAACTGTGACTCAGAAAGCCCTTCTGAGTCCCTTTCTGCTTTCTTCTTCCCTGGATTGGGATAGGAATGGCCAGATCTTCAAGGATGTTTTTTATAGCAATCAGGAAGAACTCTAGGGAGGACAATGAAATGAAATGAAATGAAATTTGGAAACACTGCAGTGTCTGTGTTAGTAATGAACACTATCTACTTTCACTTATCCTGCACTTCACCTACTTACATTCATTTAACACTTAACATTTATCATCACTGCTCCTGTCCCACTGGCTTCCAGCACCTTTTACAGTCTTTCCGTGCACTATGCCAGCACTAATGTGCCCCAGCAGTGCTTTAACTGCAAGTGCAAAGAATGGTGGAGCAAAGGGGAAAGTGCTTGCAGGCAAGGCTTCTCCTGATCTCTGCCTTTCTCTATCTCCTCTTCTCCCACCACTTGCTGTCCTGGTATGCAGCTCCTCTGTTCCCCAGCACTTTTGGGATCACAACATATGCAGGAACAGATGAAATGCAGAGGAAATGAGCTGAGTCCCTCTCTCCCCAGCCTGCCTCGGTGATGAATCAGGCCTGGCCAGCCTCATTCATGGAGTAGGAAACTCAAACACGTGGTGCCTCTACTATAAGGTCTGACGCACTTGCTGCCTCATATCAGGGCTTGTTCCAGAAATCATTTGCTTCCAGCAGCAGCAGCACTGCCAGGAGGAGAGGCTGCAGCTGTGCTCCTTCTGCATGAGGTGCCTTTGGGCATGTTCACAGGAGCCCTGATGTCTGGCTCTATGCACCAGCATTTACTGGTCACAAGGGGCAGGTGCCTTTGCAAACAGGCATATTCTTCACAAACAGCCTAAAAATAGATTGAATGGGAAGAGTTTTCTGGAGATGTAGGTGAGCTGGACCAACAAGGCAAGAAGATTGCAATGACCACTGCAAATGCAATGCATTTGCCAAGGAGCATTGGCAAAGAGGGGGTTGCTGGGCTTTGTCTCAGAGCAGAGAAAAATAGGGAAAATGGGCTGCTGACAGGGGCAGCTTCATTTTCTCCCTGTTCTTTGACCCAGACCCAAGAGGAGAAAATCATCTGCTCAAAGAGCCCTTGGCACAGTGATTTAAGACTCAAAAGTAAAACACATCCAGCAGGCTTAGAAAGCAGAAGGTGTAATGGTTTGTGTCTCCACTTCCAGGGCTAGACTTGCTAGTGGATATTGGAAGAGTTGTCTTCAAGAGTGATTGGTAGCACTCTGGTGTTTTGTTTGAGCATGGGCAATGTGTGCCATTATATATTCAGTTGTGCCTGCTTTGGAGGCACAACTGCAGCCCTCAAGGCACTGAGCAGAGGCAGGCAGGGATTAGTGACTTCAGTGCTGTCAGAAGAAGAAGTCAGAAAGTCAGAAGTCAGAAACAGGGGATGGAGCTCCCCTTGGAGAGAAGGGAGGGCACCCACAGCCCGTGCTGGGAGACCAAGCTGTCTCAGCACCAAGGTGGAGCCAGGGGAGCTATACCAGGTCCTGGACTGTGCAGAGACTTGTGTTTGAACACCACTTCCCTGGGCCCAAACCCTTCTCCAGAGAAAAGCAAACAGTTACCTGTTGGGAGCCTCAGCTGGGTGCGGCGTCGTAGGGCTCCAAGTCATGTTTTGAACACAAGCCCTCCTGGAGAGGAGGCTGCACCTCCCTGCAGCAAGCAGGAGCAAAGCATCCCCCTTGCACTCTGGCTTTTAACAACATTTCAGCACAACTGCTCAGTCCCTCTGATTCAAACACGTGCCTCTCACTCCCTGCCAAGATTCCAGCCAGGAGAGCTGATCTCGCATCTGGTATGCCCTCTCTCCCTTTCTGCTGCTAAGCCCTTGGTGGTGAGTCACTAGTTGGCTAAGGGTGAGACTGCATGAGGTGACATTGCTCAAGATAAGATGGCAGAATAGCAAGTCCTGTTCTGTAAGCTGAATTTTTATACAAAAAATGAAAATTGTCAAAAACGGGGGAGGAGGGGGGAATCCCTTTTACTTTGAAGGCATCAAATCCTTTACCCTGGAATGGATGTGGTAGAACTTGTTGTTAAAGTCAAGCTGGTTCCTGGAGTTGTGATTGAAAACCTGCTCACAACTTCACCCTCTGCTGCCACATGGTTTGTTATATTCATCCCACATACTTTAGTGAGACAGTTTCACTTCAAACAGAAAGAGGTACATCTGATGGCCGGTGTGCATGAGAGCATTTTGAGCTGTACATGAGATCAGGTGGAGGTAAAGGCACAGGAAAGGACCATAAAGCATAGAGCTGCATGACCCTTACACAGAAAGGAAGGGGATTCCTTAGGACCATCCCTGAAGGAGAAAAAAGAGAACTGAAACTGGAATCGCTGAGCTTTCTACTCTATTCTTCTGCCCAAAGTAAGATCACTTCAGACATGTTGTTCTGTTCTCTTCACTAAGAGCTACATAGCTGCAGATTTCCCAATCTTCTCTGTTCCAGCATATCATTACTCCTACCATGAGTGCATTTTCCTAGCATCCAACCAGTCTCACATATTGCAGTTATAGCCTGTGGTTTCTTACCCTCTTAGAAAGTAGAGGATGGTGTACTTCCCTTCTCTGTAAAACAGCCTCCCAAGAAGCCAAAGGAAAAGTTTTGGTGGAAAAAATTAATTTTCCAAGCAACTTCTGCCTTATTAGAGACTTTTTAGAGAAATTACTGAGAGCAGATTGCTAGAGCTCAGACATAGGAGCTGGACAGGATGGGCCTACAAGACAAGTAATGGAAAGGTACTCCAGATAGTGATGGAAGGCAACCCTGTCAGTGAGTGGACAGGCAGAAGGATGAGCTGGCACTGGAAGCAGGAGGGGTCAGAAGGGAGGCAAGTGAAGGCTGAAGCAGTTGGTTTGTTATGGGGAGAAGCCAGTGGGAGGCATTTATGGAGAAGGGTGAAGAAACAGGTAACTGATGTAATGCCAAGACCTCAACAACTACAGGATTATGACACCAATGATGTCATTAGCTGGGAATGCCATTTGGCTTCCAGGGAAAAGTCATGATAGAGAAACCAGGTGCTTTGTGTGTGTTACTTAGCTGTTAATTGCAGCTTGCACCTTTCTTGCAGAAGCTTAATTCCCCCTTGTAATGTGATGGAGTTTTCTCACCTGTCTCCACATTCCTCCTGGTCCATACACTAAAGGGAAGTGTTGTGATTCTGGCAGAGGTTTCCATTTAACGCAGTTGCTCTGCAGTAGTGTTTATTCACTGTTACATGCCGGGTTTCTTCCAGCTGTTCCTGGTTATGTCAAATCAGCTACTTAGAGTCCTGCTCGCTCAGGGCTCTAAGTGAAGCTCTTTTTTGGCAAAAAATCTTACAGAGCTGCCTCACAGTTTCTGTGAAAAATAATCCAAATTCATTTAGATGCAGGCACTGGAAATTGTCAGAAAATCTGCAGAGATGTGGGAGATAAAAATCCATTTAGGGTGGCAGATTTATGACCTGCTGCAGCAAAGTCCCATTTGCCCCTCTGTCTCCTTTTATCCCATCCTCTCAAGTTGGCTCTGAGGAGTGAGGTAAGCCACACAGCAGCACTGCTCATGGAAGATCTGGAATAGCCCACCCTCACCATGGAGTCCCAGACTTTAGATCATGGAGGGCTGGGAATAGTGATAGCTTGTTGGAAAATCTTAGCATCCATGCTTCTCCTCCAGATGTGGCCACTAGATAGGTCAGGGCTTCATTCTTCACTGGTTGTAGATCTACAAACACTGGGGAGAGTGGGCGGAGGGAGGCTCAGGAGAGACAGAGCTTTTACAGGCTGACATCAGGAGCTAGGAGGAGACAAGATGACGCTTGCAGGCCGTGTCCACTTCAAGGTGGGGAAGTCAGGTCAAGGGAGATGTGGAGTTTCCTCTGCACGCCTCTGCAATGCCAGCCTGGCACCGTGCCTGGTTATGGAGCGGGGAGCGGATGACGGAGGAAGACGCAGCAGGAACTAAAAAACACCCAGGGAGGGAACAACTAAAGAGACAGTATGTCCCTCCATGCCATAGGGAAAGAACTGTAGCTGGGAGCCAGAAGAGTGGCAAACAGGAGAAGAGGAACAAGAAGAAGTTTGCTTTCTCCTCTCTCCTTCAGGTCTACATGGAACAAAACATGGAGCAGAAAGAAATGATAAAAATGGAGGAACCATCAGGCAAGGGCAGAGTTGGAGAGCAGCAATGGATGGGCAAGAGCCACGAAGCTGTCACACCCCAGTCTGAGGGTGCAGTGGCATGTCACAACTATCCGAAATCCTAGTGCTCCCTCTCTGCCTCCTGTTTCTGTAGCAAACAGAAACAGCTGGATGAGACAGCTCAACTCACTGATCCAACAAAATACTCATCATCCTGCAAAAAGTGTCATGTCTTTCATTTTGGAAACAGCTCACGGCACACCTGTGCCTGCACTCCCTTTGACATGAAGCAGGAGCTTCTGCAGGATCTGAGGCCAAAGAGAAGCAGACAGGGAAGCAGAGGAGAGTTACCCATGAGACCATGGGTGCAGAATAGCTATTAGAAAAGTTTCCTTGCCTTGCTTAAGTTTCCTTTTGAGGCCTGACACATCTTGGCTGTTGGCCACCTTAATTTCCCTGCTGCAACTTCAGAATATCCCCCTTTGCCAGGAATCTCTCCATCTTCTGACATCTCTTAGATGACCCCTGCTACATCCCAATATGCTTTCTGAAGCCATCACTTACTCAGTGTAGAGACACATCCTGAAAGAAGGAGGACTAAAGGAAATTTGATGAAAGGGAGCCTTCAGAGATGCAGAGACTGTTCCAAGTGAGGGCTTGGAAGAGGCATAAAGCCAACAGCCAGTAAAGGAGATCTAGGCCTTGGTCCAAAGCTAACTGCAGCCAATGGGACTGATTTGAATGGGCTTTGGACTAGATTCTTGAACAGCAGCTGTAAAAGAGGATATCAGATGTATGATGAGTGTGGAGAACTGAGGACTGAAAAGTGAGGAGGAGGAGGGATTTGTTCAGCCATTCAAACATGGTTTATATAGGACACATAAAGGCTTTCTTTAGTGCCACCAGGGCTCTCCAGATGGTGCCACAGCCATTGGCAGGTTCTGCTCCATGGGGTCGTGTTTTACATGGCAGCACTGGCTGATGTCTTGTACTGCAGTAGCAACAAGTATCAGAAGAAAGGAAAAACACCGCAGAGGGAAGAAGACGAGTGGAATTGTGCTCGATCCTGCTGCGCTGCCTGGTGGGAAATGGACGCCGAGCGATTTCAAACCCTTTATATCGACCCCTCGTGGCGCAAGCCGTGGGAGGGGAGGGAGGACGCGCCAGGCTCTTTCCTCTTGGGAGGTCAGGTGAAGACGGGAACGCAGTTCGGAGGCGCAAACGCGTTTCGCACCGCCAGGTCTGACGCCTGCGGGTCACCTCCGCAGGAGCGACGCGGGTCGCAGGCACTCAGCGCGGCATGTGGGGGCTGGCAGAACGCAGCGCCCTCCCGGAGAGCCCCGCTGGCATCCCCGCCGA
>VZRO01005864.1:1191078-1201935 GCA_013397915.1 Daphoenositta chrysoptera
TTCCTTCCTTCCTTCCTTCCTTCCTTCCTTCCTTCCTTCCTTCCTCCCTCCCAATGCTCCTGGGAGCATGTCCGGACCCCATTCCAGCCCCACAACACAGAGATGCTGCAAAGAGAACGGTTTTGGCTGTGAGGAAACAGGTGGCAATTCCCTGCCTGGAGCCAAAGGCTCGGGTGGCTCTTGGCCAGCGGGCTGGATTTGGCAGATGGGTGCTGGCAGCTGTCCTCATCCTGGTGGTTCAGCCCCACCAACTGCACAGGCACAATGCCAGGCAGCGTCTTCGCAATAACATCAGGAATCGATCCTGTGAGTTCAGCACAGCTGGAGCATCTACCCCAACCCTGGTGCTCTTGCCTTCCTGCTGAGGAAGTAAACAGAAAGGAGTGCATCTCCTGGGACATTTCACTAGGAGTGTTCACGTCTCCAGGTATCCAGGTCTTCTTACAAAAAACACAAGCAGGAATGCCTTTCTGGAACTGGCTCACATGATTTCAATGATTTAGGAATCTGAGCACCCCTGTAAGTTGAGCATGGTCCAAGATCACTCCTCAGCGCTGAACCCAGCTGTCACCAAATGGTCACCAAATGCAGGTGACTTCTATGTTACCCTCTAGAACAGGGTGGATGTACCTAAACCTCCTGTACCTTTCACATCCTGAAAACAGTCTATTGCTTGTCCTAACTCTAAATCTCTGCCCAGAGGTTTCCTGGGCGGGCAAAAGCTGGCCCAAGCCAACAGCTGGCTGTGGACCAGGCCTGCCATTTACTAACCCAGCTGACTGAGCTGCAGTGCCCAGGAATATTTCCTGGCACTTTTCAATTTGTTAGGACAGATGTAGGAATTCAGCCCTACCTTCGCTTGTCAAATGGGCAACTTGACTGCAGCAAGGAAGATTTCTGTCACCTAAACTGGCTCTGGATGACTTCAGAGAATTTCCATGAGAGTGAAGAAATGTGACTACATTGATCTTGACTTTGTGGGACAAGTACCCAGCTCAAGGGGTTTGATGCTGCAGAATGCCAGAGTGGTGCAGTATCTGGGAGCCAGGCTGAGAACCTCTGAACCAGGACTGGCTTGAATTTGAAGAGCACTGCCGAAGGGATCTGAGCACGTGCTGATTTGTGAGAAAGCAGTCTTGTATCTTTCATAAAACAGCATACATAGAGCGTGATTGTCACAGAGGAAAAGTAGATTGAGCGAGGTTAAACATTTAAAGTCAGATAAAAACACACTGCTGCTTCCTTCAGCATGAATCATCGTTTTGTGCTGACTGTGCTCCTAACACTTCATACTGGCCCTTGCTTTTTCCTGGACTGTCAGGAAGGGGCCAGTGAGTTGAGCAGATAGGGTGGACAGGGAAGGGAGTGGCATGGTGAGACACAGTGAGGGACCCGCCTGGAAAGGAGCAGTGGCTGCTGGGCTCTCATCCCTTCCTTCCGTCCATATTTTTTGTAGGCTCTGCAAGCTGCCGTGGTGCATTTACCTGTGTCCCTCTCTGCAGGTTCTCCCTTTGCTCTGGACCTCAAAGCACATCACAGACCACAGGAAGCTCAGGGGGCACAGGCAGCTGCCAGGTCGGGGTGAGTGGCACTGGTGCCTGCAGTAGCTGTGCCTGGGCTGTCTCTCAGCAGGGAGGCAGCAGGTGCCACTGAGGGCATCCCCTGCCTCCTGGAGCACTTGGCACTGCAGACCCTGCTCTTTCCCTTACCGTGGCAGAAGTGATCTCCTTATCTCTGCGACAGGAAAATTCCTTCCTTTCTTTCTCGTTCCACACCTGAGTTTTGGTGTCTCTTGCATAAGGGGTCGACGCCAGGATATTTGTGTGATAGTAGCTCCCAGCCCATGGAGCATACAGGAGCGCTTTCCTAGGCCAAGAGGGAAGGAGGCAGGCTTTCAGGTGTCCATGGCAGTATGCCTGAGCAGGCTGAATCCCCCCACACTCTGGACCACCGCAGACTTTGCTGGACTGCTGGACCCTCGCCATGCCAGCCCCACCTGCCCCTGCTTGAGCAGCTGCTGTCCTTGGGCCAGTGTCGATGTTTTCCTGCTCCAGTTCAGGAACGTGTGCCCACAGGCAAAGAGATAACAAAGGGCATGTTTTACCGGCAGGAGCCGTCAGCAGAGACCAAGCCTCTGAGGATGGAAAACACCTTTGGAGCCACGATAGGAGATTGGTGAGGGAGTGACTGAGAATGAAAGAGCAGGTCCAAAGTGTTGTTCTGGCCTTGGAAGAGCAGGACGTCGTTACTGAGAACAGAAAAAGGATCATGTTTCTAGATTGAAGTCCTCGAGGAAGAAACGCGCTCCTGATAAGAGAAAGTCTCTTTTTCTTCTGAGTCACTGCATTCCTGGGAGTAGTTGTGCAAGATGTTTTCAGAGACCCCATTTCAGATCTCCGTGGTTAGCTCTACCTCCACCTCTGTAGCTGCATAAGTGTCTTGGTGGGGATGAAAGAAGATCTAAAAAAATTAAGCATAATTGCCAGAAAAAACCCCATACACTTATGCACTTAATATGTATGAAAAATGAGTGGTTTGATTATTCTTAAAATACCAAGTTTTTGTTTTAAGCTGGAATAAAAATTCTTTGGTATTATGGATAATACCATAGGAATAATACCAAGGAAACTATTCTCCAAAATGTAAATTCTGTCTCACCTGAAATTTTACAAATAACAAAGAAATCCCTAGATCAAGTGAGGACTGGAATTTCCCTAAAACATAATCAAAAGCTTGTGTTATCTTTAAAGAGACCTCAGTAGTTAACTGTTGCACAGCTCTTGAAATCATTTCCAACAATCTCCATGAGAGTAATTGGGTCATTTTCAAACTGTGGAAAAAGGAAGAAAAATCTTGGATACTTATGCCTGTTGACTCTTGCTGGATTTAGAAGTTTAAATGCTTTGGAGGCTCAGAAGGTGGCTTGGTGTCCGTGTCTTGCCCATACTGCACTCGAGGTGCCTAAAAGCAGAATTGTGATCTGAAAAATCCTGAGACCCACCTGATCATGGAGTGCCCTGAATCATGTACCTGGTTTCTGTTTGAGTTCTGCATCAGGATGTTCTCCAAGGACTTGATTACAAGCAAGCCTCTGTTGAAAGCCCTAGCTGTTGTCACTCAGGGAGGCAGGAGACCAAGCAGGTCTTGTAGCCCTAAGTGATCTTTCTGTTTGCATGGTCAGACCATGGCATGGAAAAATTAGACCACAACCAACCTCAGTTTCCAGGGCTGAAAGCTTGTCTTGTCTGCCAGCAGAGGAAGGGACAGAGCAGTGAGGAACATCCCTTTCCAAAGAATGCAGGAGATAAGGCAGCTTTTCTCTCACGAAGGTCTTTGGGTCTATGCAAGTTATCTGTAGGACAGGCTGTGACTCTGTGGAAGGCAGCAAGACATGTCAGGGGAACAGGATCTGACTCAAAAGCAAAACTGCATGAGGTTGTGACAGCTGCCCAAAAATACCTGGGTGACTAAGGGAACAGGAATGCTGAAAGCAGGGAAGTTCCATGTGTTCTTCTTTTGGAATAACACTAAAAACAGTGGGTTTTTTCCCCCAACCCTACCTGTTGCAGCTGGCTGCGAGGGCACTGAGGGGCAGATGTTACATTTGGCATCTTTCTGATTTTCTTTAGTCCAGCTCAAGTGCTAGGGATCAGCAGGTTGGAAATGAGCTGTTAGAAATTTAAACTAAAGGAGGCTATATTTATACTGGATATAAGGAAGAAATTTTTGCAATGAGGGTGGCAAAACACTGGAACTTGTTTCTCAGAGAGGGCATGAAGGGCATGGATTGTTCAGAGAGGGGTGGATGCCCCATCCCTGGAAACATTCAAGGTCAGGTTGGATGGGGCTCTGACCAACCTGATCCATTTGAAGATGTCCCTGCTCATTGCAGGGCAGTAGGACCTAGATGAGTTTTAAAGGTCCTTTCCAACCCACACTGTTATATGATTCCATGAAGCACACCTAAGAAAGGTAATGATGAACTTCCCTTAATTTGAAAAACTGAATCACAACATCTGCCTGGACCAATAGGTAAGATATTACATTAAATAGATTATCTATTATACAAATTACATTAGATAGTTTGTCAACTTAGTCAGTATTTTAATTAGAGGAAATTAGGAGCAAAGAGAAAATTACTCCTGTTACTTGTCAGTGGTTAACTGGTTTGGAGCTCAATGAATGCCACAGATTGGTATCTAGATATCCATGCGAACATGTAATGAGAATCACCCATGAGTTTTCATTCTCTGTTTTCCTGTACCTACTTTGAAGCAAGGGAATCCAGTGGGTGTCATCCCAAAACAGATGATACCTCAATTTAGAAATGCAGGGCTTGAAAGGGATTCCCAGGTCTCTAATTCCAGTCTCCTGGTAACAAACTGTTTGTTTTTGTGAATAGCTTGAATTTTTCCTGTTTCTTTGCAAGTAACTCTCTGTTGCCCACTTTCAAGGAGGGTAAGTTTAACATCTGAAAGTGTCAAAAACTGAGAATGGAACTGGGGGCATTGCAGAAGGTGTGACATTAATTAGAAGAAACTGTGTTCACCTGAGTCACAGCATGGCAGGACATGCAGGTGAGGAGGAAACAGCCCTTTCTCATCGGTGAGGAGAACGGGAACATCCTGCTCCATCAACGAGCTGCTCTGGAGCAAAGCCCGGAAGGCTGCTAAGGCTTCTGGCTGAGTTTGTTCCCATCTGTCCCCAGAGGTTCCTGACACTTCTCTGCCATGGCTTCCTGCTGGTAACCAGAGCTGTTTTGCTAGGGAGATTCCTAGCATGCACCTCCTTGTCACCTGCACTCTGCTGCATCAGGCCACGCATGCCACGACCTCTCACTCCAAGGTGGCCTTGTTCTCTGACTGAGCTGCCTGTGCAGCTGGACTGCCCTCCACAGACTTGTGTCCTGCTGACTTCTGTTACCATTTACAAGCTGTTTGCTTCCTGGAAGGCCTCCAGTGCTGCTTCTCTGGCATCAATTCAAGGTTTGCTTTCAGCTCTAGCTGCTCTAAACTTCAGCACACAGCTCCATTACTTGTGTGGGGCTGAGGGAAAGTATTTGGTCATGAATTTTGGCTATGACACAGCAGAGCTGTGTCAACAGAATTGTGAACTCCTTGATTTCCTTTTCCACACCAGCTGCTGATGGAGTAGCAAAGAGAAACCTGTGGCCTCACACAGGCCTCTGGAGCCATGATTTCAGTCAGCCATAGCAAACCCCCCTCAGTTTCTGAAGGATGGGCTCTGCCCTCTGTTAGATGGCTGGGATATGTGCTTCTGGCCACTGCTTCATCCACAGATGGAAACAGCCTGTCTCACAGAGGTCACTTGTGTGGGCAAAAAGCTGGATGGAGAATATGTCAAAAGTTGTTGCTTACTCCTAATGTAAGACTTAAATTTTTATTATTTTTAAAAAAGCTTACTGTCTTCATCCTGCAGATCCAGAGCACTCAGCCATCAGACTGAGGACACATAAAATGCCCCAAAAGATACTTCAGATAGGAGGAAGCAGACATTTGCCCTAGATGCCATCCAAGTCCTCTCAGGACCTTACTGTTCTTCCCATAATGGGTTATGACATATATTGTCATCCCTTGCCCCAAACTCACAGAGTTTTCTTGAGAAACTGATGTTTGCCTTAGAGTTAATCCAGGAGAAGGAATCCTAATTAGTTTGTTATTGTACAGTGATAGGAGCAGGAAAATCTGACAAGAGAGGGAGAACAGGGGACTTCCATCCTGCAAATTTGGGGCCAAACCTTCTGATTTCCTGATTTTTTTCTTCATGAACTTCTGCTCCAGCCCCTGTCAGGCAAGCAAGGCACAGCAGCTCTGACCTGTTGAGTTCCACCAATCTGTCTTGGCTTGCTGCTGCAGGACAGCACGGAGCTCTGTGAGAATTGAAAACACCCATGGGTTGATGGGGGTGTCACCACAACCAGCTCACCTCTGACAAACAGATCTTCTGGTTCAATGTCATGGTCCAGCTATGGACTGATCCAGGTGCCTGTAAATACCCACTCAAATAAACAGGATGCCAAAATTGTTCCTTTTCACACTCCCTTATGGTGCATGAGGTATATAAAGAAAGTCAGAAGGCTGGTGGTTTGCTTGCTTGGGAATGGGAGACGAGACATATTTGAAATTGGAGTGTATATGATTTGCTTGGTTACTTGCTTCTTACACTCAGAAATATGAGTTCTGTGTTGCCAGAGTCAAGGATTTGAGGAGAGCTCAGGAAATGAATGCTTGCTAACAGAGAGAGCAAGAGATCTGGAATGGGGGTGTTTAAAATGTGTTGGGCTTGTTTATATGTCTCTAATGAACTTTTAGGAGAAAAATCCTCTATGGACATCAAGCAGTTCACCTCAATGAGGGCAGCTTTCTTTCTCAAAAGTCCTACAGGCAAGAAAGAAATTTTCACACTTTCAGCATTAAAAAACCCCAATCCATGAAGCACACTACTGAAAGATTACAGGGACTGTCCCAAATGTTGCCATGCCTGGGCTGGTGCCAGGGGCAACTGTGTGCCACCACTGCAGTAAAGACTTCTGGATTCTGCCAGTTCCGTGTCACCCCAGCCCCATGGGCATGGGTAAGTGCCAACAAAACCACGGCGAGCAGCACCTCTTACACCCCCAGATCCTTTGTAATTAATTTACTTATTGATGGTCTTTCATAACTCCGTGGTCATCTTTTTTCTCACTGCCATTAATTATTCCTGGAAGCAAATAAAAGGGCCCACCGATATCTCTCCCTCCCACTCAGCACAGCCAGCTTTTCCTTAGGGAGAAAAAACTTGTGCTCATTTGCAGTGGGACAATGCCGACTTTTGAACCTCTAACCACTAAACAAACAAACCTTGCGCTCTGCTCCACAATCCAAACAGGGTTTATTGACAGGCGTATCGCAGCAACGCGCAGCAGCTCCGGCAGCAGCCGGGCTGGGATCAATGCTGCGGGGGTGGCCGCGGGCGCCAGAGGACATCCTCGAAGGGACGGCCCCGCCCGGGGCTGCTGCCGCCCCAGAGCCCTCGTGCCCGGGGACAGCGCAGAGGGAGGAGCGGGTCGTGGTGCCTGCACAGCCCTCCTAGCTCGGAGAGCCCGGGTGCAGCTGCTCTGCGCGGGTTTGGGGCTGCTGCTGCAGAGCCGAGACCCTGGGTTTGGGTGCTGCTCGGCTTTAGGTGTCCCCAGCAGCTCCTCCGGAACGATCCAAGGACCCTTTAGAGCCACGGAAGGATGAATCTGGCTCCTGCGTGCCCCTGATCAGGAGCGAACCATGGACATTGGACCCAGCAGGACGTGCTGTGTGTCAAGCCCATGCGCAGTGAGCATGACTGCTTTGGTGCTGCACCCATGTCTCCCGGCCAGACCCACTGCAGAGACCACATATGCAGCAGAAAACCAAGCAGGTTCCTTGCACCAGAGCTGCTGCCTCCCACCAAGGTCTTGTCCCAGGCATAGGAGCCCTGGATCAGGTTTGCATGGCCACATGTCTGCTGTTGGAGTGCTGGCCCTTGGCCCGGGAAGGCACGGAGCTGCACGCAGACAAAATGCAGTGCGGGGGCTTTGGGGCTGGTGCTTTCCATTTCCCCAAGTTCCTTAGGCAGAGAGAGCTGCCTGGTCAGTAGGGTCAGGCCCTGACCAAACCATTCTCCCCATGCAGTTCTGTAGATGCTGCTGGCATTTGGCTTTGGCTTTTAGCAAAAAGAAAAGAAAAGCTTCAACAAGGAAGAAAACAGTGTCCCAAAGAAGGCCAATGGAATAACTTAAATAAATTTGATGAGAAAAACTGAACAGCATGGGTCTAAATCCTGGGGAAATCAATAATCCACGTAAGGTGTTTGGGGCTGGACAGTGCTCCCATCCCTGCCAGGGCCCAGGCCCACAGGAGCTCGCTCCACACCCAGCCAAGGGCACTGCTGCAGCATGGCTGCTCCAACCTGGCCTCACTTGGCAGCTGGGCTTCTCCCATCCCTAAGTAAGAAGTACATAGGGCAAAGAGCCAGGGCGATTCGGCCAAATCAGCTAGACCTTTCTTGTTTTCATCTCTGGCTAAGTGAGTCATTTGGCATCTCTACCCTTCATCTAGCCAGCATGTGGAAATGGGTCACAGCCTGTGCAAAGTAGGCTCTGATATAGCACAGAGCTCTTCCGAGGATTTCTGCTTCTGATGGAGCTGTGATGAAGCCTACATAAAGCTGATAAAATCAAGGGAACTTTGGAAAATCAACTGAAACACACTCCCCACCCCCCACCAACAAGACAGAAATTGTAAGGATGTGAGAAACAGCACATAGTTTAACCAAGGGGACATTGCACATGCAAACAAAGCTCCTCACTCCAGCATGACAGGACACCTTTTTCAGAACCGACGAAATTCTTTCAATTTCTCTGCACTGCAGCTAATAAATCTGGATGGATGACTATCTGCACCGGATTTATGGGCTCTTTTACAAGTGTCTAACGTTAAGCAATTCACTTCTGAACGTTTAAACAGTGCCTTATCTTGTCTGTTCTGACCCTTAGGGCAGAATGAACATTTTGCATATTCATGGCTGCAAGAAGAAAATAAAATAAAATATAAAATAAAAAAACCATGTGCTTTAATTTTTTTTTTTTTCCTGCTAAAATTCATCATTAGCCCAACAACATTTCCAAGGTCTTTTGGACCGATCCCTGAGATATACCGGGGGTTGACTGGCAGGCAGTGCCCCCACTTTATCTAACAAATTCCAGGGTAAAAAAAGCACCCAAACATAATAATAATAATATTAATAAAGCGATGGACACGCTTCCCCCGGACGACGAGACACATACACTGTACACCTGTACACACGGCCGGCCCCGCGGGGCGGTGTAGTGCATCGGGGGGGCCGCTCCCTCCGTGCCCCCCGGCCCGGCCCGATCCGCGGCGTCCTCCAGCAGTCCCTGCACCGCTGTCCCCGGCCGCTGTCACTGCGGGGCGGCGGGGCCCAGCCCGGCGGCCGGCGCGGCCGCGGGACCCTGCATCGAGGCGCTGGGGCTGAGGGGCTCCGCGCCGCCGGGCTGCGCCTGCTGCAGCTTCTTCTTGTTGATCTTCCTCTCCTTCGCCCGCCTGTTCTGGAACCAGATTTTCACCTGCCGGGGAGTGGACAGCGGAGTGAGGGGGGGCAGTTCCCGGGGTTGTACCCCCCTCTCGGGGGCTCTCACCGAGAGCGCATCCCAACCCCGCGCGTTCCGCCCCCGCGCAGCCCCGTCCCGCGCATCCCTGCCCCCGCGCAGCCCGGCCACACGTGGCGAGCGCAGGGAGCGCCGCTCTTGGGACAGACCTGCCTCTCCGACAGCCCCAGGTTGGAGGCCAGCTCCGCTTTTCTCCTGATGGTGATGTAGCGGCTGTAGTGAAACTCCTTCTCCAGCTCCAGCCGCTGGTGGTCGGTGTACACGACGCGGTACTTGTCTTTCGTCCTGGTTTTAACTGCGGAGCACAAAGCCAGGGTTGAGAAAGTCAAAGCCAAAGGGCAGAGTTGAGCGCAGCCATCCTCTCTGCGGTGCAGAGCGGTCAGGAGCAGTCCTCTCCCCCACTCCCGGGCTGGCTGCCCGCCTCCCCCTGCCCTGGGTTCTGCTGAGCGCAGCAGAGGAGAGGAGACGTTCCGCAGTTCCTTGGAGACGTGGGACACCAATGCCAGGCATGCCGGCGGGCGCAGGCTGCCAGCCCCGGCTGCCAGCCCTGGCCCCACCGCACACCCCTGCCTTGCACGGGGACACCTTTACTGAGCACTTGTTAGCTTTTTGGTTTTGTTTTGCCTTCCCGAGCGACAACAAATAGAGAAAGAGGAAAAGGGAAAGAGAGAAAAGGCCCTTTCAGGGCACGGTGTTTTCGTTTCTAAACGAGAAACAGCATTCTAAGGGCTGAGAACCGGGAGCGGCCGCAGGGAACCACTGGTGAACCGGCCCAGCTCCCCCTTTTCCGTTCCGGCATGGGGGCTAAAGGGATTTCTTGAAAAGCCTGGAAGTGTGACGTGCAACTTCAGAGCTCAAAAAAACCCAGCCCAAACCAACAAACGAACAAATAAAAAAACCCAAAACCAATCCAAACACCGAAAACCCAACGGAATCCGAAGGCGAATGCCAGCGATCAGCCGGTGAGAGGGCATCACCGCAGCCGGTGACCTCCTTTTTCCCGAGGGTTTCTTGTCTAACTGGTTGTGTCCCCGGCCCTCCCGTTCCTCAGGGAGCCGAGGCGGGGAGTCTCTGCCCCCAAGGTGCTTAATGGCTAGCAGGCTGACTTTGTTCAGGTAAACTCTCTGCAAACCACAACAAAAGCACCCTGTAAAGATACAAGCCTGATCAGAGAAAACTCCCCAGAGCCAGTGAATAGGGAACACAATCCCAAACAATGCAGGACAAGGAGATCTTATCAAAGAAAAACCCTTCTCAAAGCCTTAATGACAGCCACATTCTGTTTGAATTACCACTACTGAACAAATGGCGGCAGGCGCTTTCATCCCCCCAGCTCTGCACATTAACATAAACACTGGCTCCAAAGGCAGAATTTGAATGGAGACAAGGGACCGGCCACCACCGCACAAACCCAAACTGTGGGAACACCCCGGGCTGCTGTGGGAAGCGCGGTGGGCCTGCGAGAGTTCCACCGCCACCGGCACCCGGGACTTGGCTGTGCCAGCGGTGGGCACCGGAGCACCGAGGCTTTTCCCCCGGGTCGCGGCGGCCACAGGCGCAACCGGGGCTCCTGCTCCGCCCGGGGAACCCCCGCCGGCCCTGCCGTCGGTCACGCAAGGCAGGGGATGAGAGGGGAATGCCGTGTCAATATTCACGGCGAACGTCGTCATCCTTTTTTTTTTTCCCGCGGAACATCA
>VZRO01005865.1:0-113856 GCA_013397915.1 Daphoenositta chrysoptera
TATTGTTCTTTTTTTTTAATATTGCTTGAATGTTAACAAAATTATCTACCTAGAAATCCTGACTGCTATCTGAGGCTGAGAGGAATGACTTTTCCTGCCCTTGCTTGCTGAACAGAGCAAATTGTGTTCACCCAAACAGATTTCTTTATTTTGAGCTGTGAGTATGATTTGTCTGTCTTCACTGAACAGCAGCTGCTAATATCTGATATCTGCAGGACTCAAAACAAGTGGCTGAAGCCATGTTCTTAACTTCTGATTTACAGGAGAAATAGAGAACTCTGAACAAGATCAGTAAGCTTTCAAAAACAGTTTCAGTAAAAGTAAAAAAACCGTTTTTGTTATTTGAGTGCTGCGATGCAGCACTTACAACCTGACTCGTTCTTTCTGCATGCAGTGGCAGTAGAAACTGATTAGATTTGAAAATTAATGTTTCAGACTTCAATTCAAAAATATTGTTATCCTTCACTTTTCCTTTTCACTATGCATTATAATGTGACATTCTTAGAAATGAAAAAGTCTTCAATGTGGAAGTGTTTAGTACTGTCATTTCCACACCTGCAGCAATGGAGCAGACCATGGCCATGGTACAGCACTAGTACAAATAACAGCCACAGAATGTTTTATTTCTGTACTGACACTAAACAGTTATTTTGAATTATGATGTGTTGAAAGTCCCAGTTTCATGTCTTGCATGATGCATGTGGCTTTCAGTTTAGCTGGAGACACTGCTCCAGACACTCATTTTCCCCACACACAATTCCTTCCACGTTAGAAATGCTGCTGATTCTCCACACCCTGAGGTCAGGAGAGGTCAGCATTGGAGCATGTGCCTACACGTGATGGAATAAGGTCCTAGAATAAAGGCTGCCTGAAGTTTGTCCTGCTAGGAGGGCCAGTTTTCCATTTTTAGGGTGGTAAACTTCATATGCAACAAGACAGGAAATTTCAGAGGGAAACTGGGATAATTAAAATAATCTTGTTTGGCCCATTGCCAATTCTTCCATCTCAGAAAACATTGCTGTAGAGACAGGCACAGATCCTGTAAATTAGTCTAGCCTGAATAGCTCTCATCTAACATTTTTGAACACTGAACCTCAGTGAACATCTGAAATGCAGGGGCATTTCTGTGGGACAGTTTGAATACTTTTGGTTTCATAATTTTTTTTTTCTTTATTGGCTGTTCCTTGAGATTAGGGCTGGACTAAGTGGATCTTCAGGTTAGTGTGGTATTTCCTCATGTAGATTGCATCACCAAACCACTCCAGAAGAAGATATTTTCATGAGCAAGACTTGTATAAATTATGAAGAAAAAAAATTTTGCCTGGAAAAGCTGAAATAGAGATTTAAATATTGCACAAGCCGGATAGAATTAAAGCTTCTCTTGTTTCTCAGTTTCTAAATCTAGAAGCCATAACATTTTCTCCTCCTGTGCTTAATCTAGAGTGTTTGTAATAAACCCCCTTGTCTGCATGCCAAGAGATTGCCACAGAGAGAAACAAATTGCTGCTGATGACAGAGGTAAATCTTGTTATTCTGAAAATTATTCCTCAGGCAGCTTCTCGGTAACTTCGTTTTCCAGATGATTCCTGATGAATCAGTGGCAGCGACTCAGAGGAAGGAGTTGCTCAGAGAGTTTTGCTGTGGTGACACGGGTGTGAGGGCGCAGGGAGTGTGCCTGGGAGCCTGGCAGCTGGCTGGCTGGGAGCATCCAGGAAGCGTTCCTTGGGTCTCATTCCATACATCCCCTCGGCAGTACTTATGGAGAGCCCTTAGATGGTGCTGTATGGCAGCGCTCGGCCCTCGGCACCTCCGCTGCCTTTGGGATGCCTGCGCCCCACCTCAGGGCTAAAATTTGGCCGTAGTTCAGTCTAAAGAAGGTGAAAAAGCAGTCTCTGGGCACTGCTAATTAGGATGAGTAAATGAAATCTGTCGCTAGATACATATTAAATACTGAATTCAAACGTGGATTTTAATAGCTGCTGTAATTTAATTCTTATAAACTTGAATCATGTCATACTTAAAGATCCATGCCAAATGTATTGCTCTCTGTCCGTAAAACAAAAGGCTTTTAAATAATAATTAAGGAGTTTTTGAGGGCATTTGAGGATCATCCTGATGGAAGAATAGTGTTTACCCTGAAAACATCCTCCCATAAATACGGCTGTGGTGGTGTGGCTTTCAGGTTAAATCTTCCAGGCTGTGAAACTCACTTCATTTGTGAAGAATTGGAGATGCAGATTTAGGAATTTGATTTGTGCTGTCAATTACAAAGGCATTGAAATGGAATTTCCTCCAGCAGGATGGGTTTCAAGCCACAAAGTAAATTTTATTTGGAAACTGTTGGTTAAATTATTAAAGAGAGTTATTGGACAACTCTCAAATACTGATGGTATCTTTTGTAACAACACAGGAGAGAAGTGAGGTGTTGAAAACAAATTGATCTCTGCCCATTGGAAAAGAGTTGTGTGACTGGTTTTTTTCTAAGTTGGGAATATAGCCTTCCTATAGTTTTAGTGCATGCTTATGCACGTTCCTGTATTTTCTAAGTGTTTTACACCTGTTCCTGCAACTCGAGGGGGTTAAGCCTGGGAATATTCTGCCAAAGCAAATGAAATATGCACATGAAATAGTTCATGTTTTCAGAATGACTTCATTTAGTCATGACTTTTATTTATTTTGAGAGAGAGAGAAAGAGCTGGTGTTGTTACAGTCTCTGCTCTCTCTGCTCTATTTTTTTAATCTCTGAAACTTCCTATAACCCAAGGGGTTTTTTTTGGTTTTGTTTTTTTTTTGACATTTGAAATGTCCCAGGCTGCGTAAACTGAGTATCCTCTGTATGTCCCCTCGTCCCAGTAATTCCCATTCTGTGGTCCTTGCATGCTGTTATTTTAGGTGTATCCTTTGCCATTGTGTGGGTTGTTAACATTACCCTGAAGTCTGCTGCCATGTAGGTGGGATCAAGCAGTGAGATTTTCTTTCTTGTGAGTTGAGAAAGAAACTCTGGCTTGAAAACACTGACAAGTTAAATGTTACTGGGTGGTGATTTGTAGCCTAAAGCTGGTGGCTATAAATTCTCACCTGTGAAAAGAGAATCTTGTAGCTCTGCACAATATGTTCTTCCAGCTGCAGCTGAATTTCTGCTCTCTTAATATCCTTCAGCAGCTGCAGCAGTGTGTCACACTGATCTGGCATTTTGCATCCCCAAAGCTCTGCTCAAATATTTGAACTTAGTGAGGCACTCCACTGAGCTGGGAGGGAGTTCAGTGTTGCTACAACTTTACAGAAAAAGAAACAGCACCTGGGAGGTTAAAGCAACTTTTCCCTCACCATGCAGCAAGTCAATGGTGGAGCTGGAATTACAGCTCAGGAGGTTCCTGGCTCATGCTACACCATGCTGTGGAGAAAGGTCATTTCCCAAAATAGTGCAGAAGGTTTGTTATTGATAATAGGGCAACAAAGGCCTCTAGATGTATTAATAGGTCACTGTATGCTGCCCTTAGTAATACATAATTTAGCAACCTTGCAAAATGGGCTACATCATATTTTTCTGCAGCAGTATCACTTTCACAGTTAGTTTGGTCTGCTATACTCTGGATAGGTGTTTCTGTTTTGGCTTTTCTAACACAGTTTTATTTAAAGTAAATAGGGACATTCACTAAGTAGGCATGAAAAGCCTCCTGTTTAGCAGCCACATTAAACTGCAATATCCAGCTCACCTTTCAGGTCAGCACAGCTCCTCTGCCACTTGGAAACCACTGAGCAGAGCTCTGTCTGCCTGGGGAGAACACAGAGGTGAGGGAGGGTTTTGGTGCCAATCATACCTGGCAGTGCAGGAGCTGAGCTGCAAGGATGGGAGCCCACAGAGCTGCCAGGTTTGGTGATGGCCTTGGGCCTCCCGGGGAGGAAGGCAAACCCCATCCCCCCCCAGCGGGACAGGGTGGAGGGTGCTGATACTTGTGAAGGGGTTTTCATTGAGGTTTGGTCCCAGCTGTTCCTCAAATGACCTTGGGGATGGCACATTTGGTAGCTGTTGTTGGATCTTGCGGATTTTTCTTTCAGTTGGCCTTTTATAAAATGCTGTTGATCCCCTTTGAACTTTTTTACTTCAGCAATGTACTTACTGAGGGATTTTGTTTCTTCTCAAAATGAATTATTTGACCTGCTAGGTTATTGAGCAAATTCAAAAGAACTGAGTATGAAACAAGTTAATTTTTTCACCAAGCACGCAGATCTGTGCATCTGCAATTGAAAGAAGAACAAAATGGTATTTTGCCTTAGCCAGGTCTGAAGAATTGCAGTGAATAACGGTGGGAAGAATGACATTCACAAAGCAAATTTATTCAGTCTCATTATGGTTTGAGTTAGGGTGAAGAGTCTCCAACAGGGAACACCAGGGGAGGAAATGTGGAAGCCAAAATGTGTAAGGAAAGTTAAGCAGACCACATACAGCATACAGAGATAGCAAGGGTGCTGTTCTCTCATTTTCATTTCTGTGGATATATATATATTTGAATTAACGAAGCAATGTGAGCTTTATGTGCTGCATTTGCTTTTTAATGCTTGTTGGTTGAAGTAATTGGATCTATTGTTGTGGGCACTGGGAATCCCAGCTTGGCTCTTACAGTCACTGACTTGTGAACATGACCTTCTGGAGGTCAAAACACTGGAGAGCTTGCTCTGTTTCGTTCTCAGAGGTATCAGTTGTAATAGTTACTGCTTTGAAAAAGCAATGTAGATGTTCCCTGCCTTTATCTAGTTTGCTGTTTGTACTGAACTGTGGTGTGGTTTTTCTAGAGTTTTGTTTTGGGTTTGTTTTACTAAGTCATCTCTTTAACTGTCTTCTGATGAATTCAGAGTTTTTGAAGTTTGGTTGCCTTTTGTTTTTCCCCCTTTGTGTGTGTTTTGGTTTGGTTTTTTTCAACCACAGTTGAGTTTTCACAACAGAAACTGGATGATCAGAGATTGAATTGTAAATGTTAGTGGTTTTTCGTGATGTTTGATACTTGACTGGGCATCCTGCTTTCATTCTTCCTGATGATCAAGTCAGCCAGATGTAGTCAAACAGTCCCACACAGGAAAAACAGGGTGCTTTCAGGGAGAGACTAAAAACCCCCTCTTGTGAGTGAGGCCAAGTGATTCATGGCAAATGCTAATGGATACATAATTTCAGCATTGGCTACATCTGCCTAGGGAACTCAAGAGAGACCTGAGTAAAACATCCGTAGTATCTCTAAAGAGTGTTTCAGTGCATGCCCCTGGTCTGGGCAGCGCAAAGCTTGAGTCCTTGTGGCAGAAAGGGACGTTTCAAGGTCTGTGTGGTTTGTATTTTCTGGCATCAGATGGCTTTGTGGTAGGAATCCTTTCCAGGAGCTTGGGGAGTTGCTGTCAGTCCTCAACTTTCCTCATACAAACCTGTCAAAATATACAGGATTAAAGGACCAAGCATGGCATGAAACAACTCGAAGATTTTGTGGCCCATTACTGGATCTGCTGGACTTAGAGCAAAGCAAATCATGGCACTGGTGATTAGATTGCCTACCATAAAATTCCTGGATGGTTCACATGGGGATAGTTGTGCTTCCTCAGAATCTCTTTATTTCTCTTTCTTTTAGCTGATTTGAATATGTTTTTTCCCAGTTTTTAACCTTCTTGCACCACACTGCTCCTTAAAAATGCTCACATTACCAGCTGAAATCTGCATCTGCTCTAGGGATTCTGTTTGGGATCTGTGGGTAGGCTTACTCTGTCTAGGTAGGTGGTGTATTTCTGGAGTTAGGAGAGTTTAGACCTCCTTAAAACTGAACGCCTGCTTACAACAGATTTGAGTATTTTTATGTCTTGCTGGAGAGCCTTATTTTTTTTGTGCTGCTCTGTGGCTTGATCAGGGCAAGCAGCACGTTGTATATCTGCCTGCACTTGTTTGGAATTGATGCTGTGCCCCGGGTGTTGTGCTCAGATTTACAGCTGAGGTAAAAAGAACAACCACTTGTTACCATCTTTTTTCCCCCCTCCTCAATGTGTCAAACTGCTCCATGGTCTTTTGGAAGCATATTGGGCTGCTCAGAACCAGGGAAAACATGCTAAACAGAGTGGTGAGCAGAGTCCTAAATCAATTTTCTCAGGTCTCATTTCCTTCAGGGTTCTGCATTTCTGACTCTTTTTGGCAAGGGGGTTTTTTTCACTGCTTTGCAACAAGCAAGAACTACTGAGGATACAAAATGTTTTGTAGCTGGAGAAGAAGCAGGGCTGGGAAAATTAGGAGTTCCAGCTGTTGTGTAAATAGCTTTAGGGGCATAACTTTTTTGAAGAGGCCTGTTTGTGGTTAAGTCGTTCAAGGCATTGCTTTTAGTCAGGAAACCTGTTTTCTGTAGCCCAAACAGATTAAAATCCATTTGGATCATCCCACACACACTTTTTTTTTTGCCTTGATATCTTTTGTTTATGTGGTATGGCCTTGCTAAAGCTATCCATCCCTCAAAGCTTCCTTCTGCTCGTGCTTTTAGATTCTTATGAAGGTGTATTGTATAATTCACATAGTGAATTGTATTGTGTATTGTTCTCCTTTTCCCTATTTCTCTCTGTAGATGGAAAGCTGCTAGGCCTGGGGGAAAATCCATGCTATCTTTAATTACTAAGGGCAAAGTCCTACTTTTGCAAAGCACTTTTCTTTCATTTCTTTCTACTCTGTATCTTTGCATCTCTGTCTTCTGACTTGTTTGGCAAAGGCTGACAGACCCCTCTCTAGCCTGAGAGGGCAGTGCTGGCGGAGGTACCTCACAGGTGCAGCCTCTTCACCAGTGTTGGATAAGGGAAAATGCATTTTTCAGCTGGAGTTAGAGAATGATCCACACTATAGTCTCTTGCCCAAAATCCTGGCTGTTTCTCTTTAAGAGATGCTGAGCTTATATCATGCATCTGACTGGCTGATGCTACAGTATGGGGCCTTTATTTATAGATGTGTATAAATAAAATCAATCTTCCTCTAAAAACTGTCAAATTGTATTTCCCGAAAGCTGAGGAATCTGCAGTCCATTAAATCTGGAGGTAATGAATGAGCCCAACTCTCTAGAAAGAGCACCTTTTGTTCAGAAAGACTGGTTTGTTTTAATCTGGCTGCTGACATCAGTTGTCTGCAGTTTCTTCGTGCAGCAAAAAAATGAAAATATTGTTTTTGATGTGTCAAAAAAGTTGCTGCACTGTGGTATTGAGTGTAATTCTGTTAATTCGTGTTTTGAGTTAAAGAGATCCTGAATAGCTGAGGGAGTATATTATATGAGCACAGACGAACCAAGATGTGCAGGTAGGGGATGAGGAAGGATAATTACTTAAAGAAGGTGTTCCTATTCTGACATTATTTGTGCAGGTGAGAGGGTAGATCATTGGCAGCAGGTGCCCTGAGTAGTTGGTATGGCTGGCTGCTGTTCACCTTTTCAGGATGTGGGTTTGAATTACAGTGATCTGTTTGATCATTATCAGGAAAAAAGAACCACATTTTGAACTGAAGTACCTCGAGGTTAACTGCCATGCCTTATAAATTAAGAAAAAAACAGTTGCTTGTCTTCAGGGCCAGCCTATGAGACATGAAGGATGCATTACCCATTTCCTAGTTAAGCTGCATTAATCTGTTTTCTGACACCTCTCATATCCAAAATAACCTGCAGGCTCTGTCAGGGCTCAGCCATGTTGAGCTTGCTGGTGAAAGGGTTGGTTTCAGGACCTTCCTACAGGTCTTTGATTAGAGTCTCAAACTCCTGCTTCTCCATTCCTGGAGAGGTTTTTTGCCTGTCTCTGGTCCTCCCTGTAATGAGGTGAAGACTGGATTGGCTTTTTCACATGCTTGATTTTCCACTAGCAAGAGAAACTGTACTAATTGCCAAGAACCCCACAAGATATATTGGGCTGGGCAGATGGATGGTGTGAGGATGGGCTGGTGTCTTCTCCTGCTTCTGCCCAGTGTCCCAGGTTGCCTGCTGGAGTTGAAGAGGGGTGAGACTTTTCCCCTGCACTTAGCAGCACTCTCATTCTGTGGCTGGAAGGTTTCCCTGTGTTCACTCACCTTCCTGGGAGATCTTTCAAAGACCTTTGAAAGAGGTGGGAGGGTATCTCTCCTTGGGGGCTACCCTTCTTCCTGGCTGTCCTCTTTATAGCCAGGAAGGAAAGGGTAAACAAGGACACCATCAGAATTCAAGTTGTATGGATCCTTGGGATGGTGTAAGATGTCAGATTTCACTTGGCTTGACTGACAATGTTAATGGTGTTTTTTGGGTGTTGGAAGTGCTTTTTCCTTTTTCTGTTTACAGGAAAAGTCTTCAGAAGGTCCCTTGCAGAAAGCTTGTGGTGCGATGATGTGAGGGACTTGGCAGTCTTACACTGGAAGCAAGATAATTGATCTGAGTTGGTTGTGACACTGCAGCTTGTTACAACAAGCAGCCCACCCTCTGCAAGAGCAGAGCAGGAGGAGATCAGGTATGTGCACTTCTGCTGGGGTGGAGGTTCTCTGGCTTTCAGCGTTTGCACAGTAAAGTCAGTGTCAACATACGTACAGACAGCAGATCTCAGAGGAGTCAGAGGTAAATAACCTGGCTTTTTGAGGTTTCTAGAAAGAGCTGCAGGATTTCTTCTGAGATTTTGGCCTGTCATGAATTGGCAGATGACTGGGGAGGAGGTAGTCCCTGGTCATTTGGCAGTGCCAAGAGCGAGCTTTGAACCATGCAAACTTCTGGCAGCCTAGGAAACATTCCCACTAGACATTTCAGAGTCCTGGCCTCTTGGCTGCCAGTGACAGTTTTGGGTGATCTTTTTTATTTATATCTGCTCACTACCTCAGTTCCCCTCTTAGACTAACCCAGGAAACTAAAAAAGTTCAATAGGAAACAGATTTTCTCAGCAGTACAAAACCATACCCCATCCATTTTCTTTTGGCTCTCTAAATGTGGAAGATTCTTGAAGTCTTTAACACCAAATAAGAGCCTGGATCTTGACAAGCTATTGATTAGGTGACAGAAAATACTAATGACAACACTCATGTGACTTGGGCTGCCAGTGGCAAATACAAAAGTTGAGGAACTGGCTGTTAAAATGACAATCAAAAATCCTGATGGAAAATGTTAAGTTTCTAAAGAATGCTCGGGAAAAAACTCTGTGTACAGGATTTTGGGAACCAGAACCAAAGGCAGTTGGTCAGAATGTGGCCAGTAGCCAGTTTGTCGGGAACCACAAAATCTGCTCCAGAGTAAATTCCTATGTCTTTTAAAACTTGTCTGACAGCAAAACATTCTGTTGGAAGAAACCTCTGAGCAATCCCAGTTTATGGACTTTAATTTTTTAATTCTGCTTTCTTCTGAAGTTTAATCAATAGCATTTACCCCGAGAGCAGGATACTGGCTGGAAATGAGAAATGGAAGGGCTGATCTAGCTTTTACCACCCATGGAAGTGAACTGTGAGCAGAATGAGCTTTTCATGAAANACTGATCTAGCAGGGTCAAAACCCTTTTACCGCCCATGGAAGTGAACTGGGAGCAGAATGAGCTTTTCATGAAAGGCCTAGAGGAGGGCAACAGTGATGTTCACAAGTATGAAGTGGTTGTAAAGCAGAGCTGCTCAGCCAAGTTAAAGCAGGTGCTTGGGAGAGCTTTAGATGGTGGTACACACATGTGGATGTGCACAGGAACCTTTTGCAGTGCACATGGCATTTTTTTCCTGTTAAAATTGACTGTGAATATTAAATATGCAGTTGTTAGCTTTAGTAGACTAGCCACAGGAAAGTAACAATGTGAAGATGGAGAAGAAAATTTGCCTGCCTGAATAGGGAACTTTTGGTGAACTCAGGGAAGAAAAAGAATTTCTGACCTTTGGAAGAAGGGGCAGGCAACTCAGGAAAAGTACAAGAATATAATTAGGTCATGTAGAGAGAAAATTAGAAAGGTGAAAGCTCAGCTACATCTCAACCTGGTCACCTCTGTGAAAGATAATAAAACAGTGTCTTTATTAATTCATTAATAACAGAAGGGGGGCCTCGGAGGTCTTGTCCAACCTTAATGATTCTATGATTCTGTGAAATACATTTATCCTTAAAATATGATACCTCAACTTTTGTGAACTGCTTAAATTCACCCTTAATATGTTCCTGGCTTGAGTTGCTGGAGGACTGAACTTCCTGGCTCTATCTTAGAGAAACCTGTCACTTTGAGTAGGAATGAGACTTGACTGATGCAATCTTATCACAGTATCACCATATAAATGGATCTTATTTATTTTTAATTGAAATGTCAACTTAAAAGATGCAGTGCATATTTTTAAATCACCATGGCATTATATTTAGATCTTTTCATTAAGTTCTGGGTATGCAGTCCCATTAAAAATAGGGAGCTAAGTATAAAAACGTGAAGTCTTAAATGCTTGCTTACTAAATATTCCAAGTGCAAGTGGGCATTGCTCTGGTAACACCTGTGAATAGAGCTATTCTGGTACATTTTAAAAGTGTCACTGGCATGAGTGACAGCCACCAATGTATTCATATTATTTCAGAATCCTGCTGATGGAAGGAGCTTTCCTGCAACTATTTATCTTTACTTAGAGTCTCATCCCATTTAAAATGTTTTTCCTCAGTTTCAGGAAAGAACGATCCAGTGATTTTTATTTCTAAAACGAGCACTGCTTCTAACTGTGCTGGAATGCAATTGCACACTATGTACTGGAAGTCTGGATACCAGGGAAGTGTTAATCCCTGCAGTCGAGGAACACCAGGCGTGGATAGTTTGTCTTAGTTTATTTTGCTGGTTCTAGCCCTGAGCAGGGCCTAGCCTGGGCTTGTGTGGTGATTTGTGGCAACTCGAGGCAGTGAGAGCAAACTGGGAGAAACCTGCTCCTATTCATTGATGCAGTCTTGCACTTATGGCTCCAAAGTCCTGCTCACCCACGTGTGAGCACCTTAGTCACAGCTTTGACCCTCCCAGCTGGCTTCCTGTTCAACCTCTTAAACAACAAATTCTTCGGCCTGGCGTGTGAATGAACATTCCAGGCTTAAATAGCAGGGAAAGAATCAAGAAAGTATTTGATGCTTTGTTGACCAGCCAGGAAGCAAGGCCTATTTTTGGTTTTGGTCACTTTAGGCTGTGCTGCAAACATTGGCATGAAGGTCTAGGGGCTCAGCAAGAGAACATTTTTCTCTTCTTTATTTAAACAGGCACATTCCCAGAAGAGTAACAATCCAAAGTTTACACTTGCAGTGAAATGCTGTCTGAGAAGTGCTGGAAAAAGAAAGGTATGTGATAGAAAGTAGGGGTCTGAAAAGTAAAGTAGAGCAGAACTAAATGCAAACAGAAGAGCAACTTCTACTACAGGAACTTGAAGTCTTTTTTAATTAACTATAGCCTAAATTGGAAAAAAATGAGGGGGGTTGACACTTTTTTTTAGAGTTCTGCCATGTGTTGATTTTAATCATGATTAAGGGGGAGGGAAATGAAACATTGATAAAAACCCAGAACAAAACAAAGCAAAACCACCTCCAAGCATGGAAAGCCCTTCCCCATTTCAAATAGGGAAATGGGCTGCCACAGGCTGCAAAAATAGTGCCATACCATCACTTGATGCTCTGCTCTTCTCCTGTATAGTTGTTGGGTTCTCTGGAGGGATGCTTTATTTTTCTTTCTTTTTATTTTTTTTTTAAACTTAATGAAACACTTCCAATCAGTGTGTCCCCCTACCCCTGCTACTGCTCAGCTCCAGCTTTAACTTTCCTTTCCTTTCTCCTTTCCTTTCTCCTTTCCTGTCCTGTCCTCTTTCCTTGTCATATATGTAAATCAAACCACTGCCAGGTTGGTCAAAGACAGCCGTTGTGCCCATGTGGAAGCCCAACAGCTGCATTTCCAATGTATTGCCTGGCATCCAGCAACTGGATGGCTTTCTAGGATGTGTTCCCAGGGCTCCAGCTGGACACTGAGGCACTGGCTGCCCCATGTTCAAGGTTAGCTGTCACTTCAGGGATTTTTTAATTTCGTCTCAGGGAGTTTCTAAAATTTTGATGCAAGAGAAGATGCCTTCTTCTTTTGCAGGCTCCTTGAGTGCTCTGTGCTGGGTAGATGAGGTACCATTTGCTGCAGCTCCACAGACACCGTGGTGGCTGGCAGACTCCAGGCAGGAGTGATTGCCCTGGTGTTTTATTAGCTCCCAGAAAATATATAGCAGGGAAAGAGGCCATGCAGGCTCCAGCACAGTCTGTCTGAGCTCTGACCCCTCGGGCAAGAGGCTACATTGCTTTTACAGCCAGCACTTAACCTTGCTGCTGAGACTTGTCAACAAGGAGGCCAATTAGCAGCAGATAAGATGGTGGATGATATAATGCAGATGTCTGTCTGTTTAGGAGCATAACTGATGTATTTTTAACACAACAAGGATCTGAAAACACGGCTCTGCATAAATGATGCCATCCCCTCCACTGTAGAGAAGCCCTCTCGACAGTGAAGTGTTACAGAAAACTGTTGATTTGTTGGTTTGGTTTTGTTTGGCTTTTTTCCCCCACCCCCAAAATTCTCTCTTAAAGCCTTGTTCTGCTGGGCTCATGATGACTGTGGCATATGTAGGATTGTAAGAAATAGCTACTTGAAAAAAATGCCAATTTTAAGTTTATTTTTTTAACATATATTAGAAATGTACATAGATTCAGAATGAAAACAGGGCACTTCTTGTTTTGCTGAAAGGGTCAGTACACAACTGGAGCTGTTTTCTTTAATCACACATGGATATTGGAATATTATCAGAAAACACAAACTAGAGAAGGTTGAGTTAACTGATTAAAATCACGAAGGTCTACAAGCATGTTATAGCCACCTGCTGCAAAGGGCAGGGGCTCCTTGTCACATCTCAGCATGTCACACTGATACCCCTATGTGGGTGCACCCAGGGGCTTTCTGTCAAACTAAAGCTACAGAGGCTGGTTGCAGGCAGTTTATGTTTTGGTTGAGACTGGGCCTGATCTTTTAAACAAAAGCTTATTACATATGACTCAAGGGCTGGAGCTACTACAAGACTTGCACTTACCTGCTAGCTGACTACTTAGGCAGTCAGGATAATTCAGTTAGATAATTCAGCCCCTTCCCAGCTTATTTTAAGTAATTCTGCAGTCTGCTTTTGGTTATTTAGAACTTCCTTAAACAATTAAGCCACTTCTGCATAGAATCACAGAATGGTTTGCATTGGAAGGGACCTTAAAGTCATCCAGTTCCAACCCTGTGGCCATGGACAGGGACACCTCCCACTGGACCAGATTGCTCAGAGTCCCCTCCAGGCTGGCCTTGAACATTTGCAGGGATGGGGCATCCACAGCTGCTCTGGGCATGGTTTGCATGATTGCCTTTTAATTGCTAGGATAACTATTTATGTCTAGTGCAAAAAACTCCACAGAGAGTATCACTGTATATTTTCTATTACAGATACAGTGTGGGAGGGAAGAGAGAGAGAGACACCACCTCCTCTTGAGAGACACCATGACTTACCAACTCTGTGTCAAAGCTTTTCTTTTAGCTAAGGAGGCAGCAGCAGAAGAGGAGCAGTGAATTCCAACACCCAGCCTGTTAACAGCAACATGTACAAGGTACTGATAAAGGCCCTGAAAATTAGTATCCACACCTCAGTAGAAATAACTGTAAGAAGTTTTTTCAGTTGATTAGACCTTAACACTGCTCCAGCTGAGGGAAAAAGGCAGTCCACATGTATTTAGTGTTAACATTAATATATCTGAGGATAATTCTTGTCTAATGAACACACAGATTCTTTCCTTGGTTAGTGTGTACGTAGTCTGACTTCCTTTTAGGATGTTGAATATCTTTTCTTGTTCAGTGGAGTCAGTAGTACCTTTGATTCTTGGAAATTTCTCTGCTCTCAGGGTTTCCTTCTTTAGTGTCCTCTGTGCATTTTAATTATTCCAATAATCTTTGGTTAAAAACCCAGGTTTTTCTAAAATGCTGATAAAATGAGAACACAATATTTTTACAATTTAAAAAAATTGATTTTCATGACAATGTTTTAGTGCACCCATGTTCTTTAATTCACTGCTTAGCTCATCTTTAAGGAATTTTCCCTGACTTCATTTGGGCTACTTCTAAGCACGAGCAAGTCCACCAAACTACTGCTTAAGGATCTAAGTTTTTTGAAATGCATGACTGAGCAGAGTGCACAGAAGAGGAACTATCCCCCTTGC
Source organism: Daphoenositta chrysoptera (assembly GCA_013397915.1). Taxonomy (NCBI): domain Eukaryota; kingdom Metazoa; phylum Chordata; class Aves; order Passeriformes; genus Daphoenositta; species Daphoenositta chrysoptera. Next base: position 14,199 of record VZRO01005865.1, read on the forward strand.
AGAACTGACCTGGAATGTTGCTATAGGCACAGAGCCCACAGAGGGAAGTCCTGGAGATGTCCTAGGGTCTATTTGCTGTATATCTTCATCATGAGTGAGAGCCAGAGCTTACCTTTTCAATTTCAGCATTGAAGATTGATTTTTATTGATAAGAAGAAAAAAGGGAAGATGTTATCTTCTTGTCTTATAGGAGACTCCTTTCCCCCTCCCTCCAAATCAACTCTAAATATATTTCAGGTGAAAAAAGAGAGGAAGGAAAACAAAAAAGAAACCAGAATATAGCCAACCTTTTTAATTAGAGTATATTGTACTTCCAAACTGGATACACTAGAAATTGGCAATGCAACATAAGATGCAAAGAAATATACCAGTTACTGTCAAAATGACCCTGTACAGCCTTATAATGCAAAAAGCTTTATACAATACAAATTTTTATTAATGTACACAAACCTTGACAGAATGATATTTGAACATAATACAACAAGTAAAAAAAAAAGAAGAAAGAAAGAACAAAGTGCTGAGAACTTAAACTGAATTACTGAATGGAAAAACACGCTAGCTTTCAATAAAGAATGCATAGTGAAAACCAGTATGAAATTACCTTTATGGTGGGGGGAATTTATCAGAACTGTTGGTCATTAATCAGTAGGGGGAACCTCTGGAGAACATTCCTGTCTTTAGTCTTGAACTGCAAACAAATTATTTTAATACACAAGAGCTCTGATAAATAGTGTATTTTTTTTTTCTTAAAAAAATAAAAACCTCCTAACACACTTTTCCTTACAGAGAAAACTTCTTTAACTTGCCAGAAAGAATGAATTTATCCTTTCCAAAGTGCTAAACAAATTTCCCAGGTACACTAAACATTGCCAGGTCAGATACTGGTGCAGTGGAACATGGTCAAAACACGTGGCGGTCGCATGCGTGCAGCTCATTCTTGGAAGCTCCAGCCCTATTTAAACTGCCATTTGGTTTAGATTCAGTGGCCTACTATAATGTTCCTACTTCTTCTTCCTCCTGGGCAGCTGTACTTTACCTGTAGTTGGTGTGAAAAATAAACTTTTTGATTTGGGAGTGTTTGGTTTTCTGTGCTGTGGTCAGAGGTGTGCATGTGGAGTGTGTTTTACAGAACTGGTAGAGCTGCTGGATACAGATTGCAGATTTCATGCTGTCAAGATAGTAACTATTTTATGCTCTGAGTACTTACCAACAGTATTTTCTATTTTGTCTGTACTCCCAGGGAGGTGTGACCAGGAGTTCTGATGGAGTAAAGCGTGGTGAGCAGGGCCCTGAGTTAGGTAAGTTGTTTACAAAGGTTTACACACGGTTTGGAGCAGATGGGTTCTCTTCGCTGCATAGACAGAACCGCCACATGCTTGTTGGAGCCAAAACTGTCTGCTGGAATGTAAGCAAATGGTGACACTTCTCTGTCCTGTAACTAATAATGCCAAATGATAACCAGCTATGATTTTGGATGTTTCCCCCTTGTAACTAGCTTCCAGTATGTTAACAGGAGCGCGCAGATTAGGATGTCCTCCCCAAACAGGAAGAATTTGGTCATGACAGTGGAGAATGTTTGGCCATCTCAGTACAAAACAAATGTAGGAACCTTGCAAATAGGTTAAAGTGATGCAAGTTTTGCATCCAAAAAGTCTTTCTACACAAGCTTCATTTAAGAACTAATGAAGACTGAGTTACATTTCTAGTTGCCCATATGGCTCAGAGCCCCTGTGGACAAGAAATGCCTTCCTGAACTGGGTCGTTGCTTTCCTGCTGTCACGAACAAGGGCTGGTTGGATCCCCCATCCCACAACAACCTGCAGAGGAAGTTCCTTTAGGACAGCAGAGGGTGGGTAGATAGCATGAAAGATGTGACTCAGGGCACCTCCTACAGCGGCTTGGCCAAGGGACAGGGAGGGGACTGTGGCAAAAGCTAGGTCAGACACTTCTAATAGCTGGTAAAAGACAGCCAGATCCAAATCCAAGAGACACCATGGAAAACAATAATTCAGTATGAAGGCATTCCTGTACGTCACATGATCATTTGGAAATGCTTCACATTTTATACTTCCAATTGTAAAACAGAGTTTTTTTAATCCCAATCTTTCTTCCCACATATTAAGTTGTCTAAGGAACAGAAATCAATTAACAGTCAGTTAGCTTCTCTTACATTAAGATCACTCTTGGCATTTTGAGATTAACAAAGGTTATACAACCAATCTGCATTTGCTTCTTCCTGCAATAAAGTGCTACATATAATATGTCATTTTAATGACCACGAGTAGGAGCATTAAATAAGTACAAAATTAGCTTCCTAGCAGGACACACTCTATCTGCCATCAACAGAAAGGAATAAAATATTACTGATGACATGGAGGGGAGCGAGAGGACTGTCAAATTTGCAAGTACAGTTGAAATACTGAGGGTATAAAAGAGTATGGTTCCAAAAGCATCTTTTTATAGCTTTATATTTCAAAGAAGTTACTGGTACCTTTTCAAATAAACAGTCTTATTAACTTCAGCCCACAATTAGTTTTTTTCCTTTTTTTTTTTTTTTGCAAGTGAGAAACAAACTAGTGCAAGACTAAAGCACTGTGCAAAACTGCCTTTTTTTTTTAGTCTGAGTATTTATACCCAGAATTTATCCATACCCTTTTTTAAATCCCCTTGTTGGATTTTTTTTTTTCCACCATAGAATTCTAGTTATACAAGTTGTTCCTGCAAACTAAAAGGTAACCACTGCATAATACAGTATATATATAATATTTATATGCCCTTTTAAAACAAAAGATGTCTGCTGTGGCCCAGAGGCAGGTATTTGTTACACCTGTGTAAGAGCTGAAACTTGGGCCTGCTCTGTGGGTGTGTGGGCTGCACACACTGCATATGTGTGTACATACACACCCTTTTCATTGTCAGGCTCTCGTCCTGCAGTGCTGAAAGCAACTTTTTTCCTCATCAGTTCTACCCCAAATCCTCAAACCTTGACAACTGAGTACAAGGCATCAAACAACTAAAGGAAGCTGCAAACAGCACTGAAATAATACACCAGTTCTCCCTCTGTCCCGCCCCAAACATTACTCCTTCTACAGCTCCACAGTTCAGGGGGAGGCAGGGGGAAGGCAGAGAGCAAGTGTGTGAAAAGGGGAAAAGAAAAATGATTAAACAAGCCAATCCAAGGGATGTGCAAAAGCAATGCCATGGCACACTACAGGCAGACTCTCTTCCACGCACCCGCACGCACACAAAGCCCAAAAATAAAATGCATCAATATGTCATCTTACAAGTGCTGATTGCCAATAAGGACACTCTTTTTTTTTTTCAGCTTAACAAGACAAAATAGTTTCTTAGATAAGAGTACTGGGAACATGCCTCTGAAGGTAGAAGTATGCAGTAGGTCACCTCTTGGAGATTGAATAAAGCAGCTTTCATGTCAATGCAATAAGTATACACACAGAGCCATTTGCTAAACCTTACTAATGATATAGTACAAGTGTTCGTTACCTCTTGGGGCTACGTTTTGCAGCAATGTATAACCTGCTGGGTTTGTTGGGGATTTTTGGTACAGAATGCAACTGCCCTCAGACAGTTTCTGCCCTTTCTGTTAGTCCAAGGTAGGCAAGGAAGGAGTGTTTAGGTGAAGAGGCACCTCCCGGTGCAGTCTGAGGTCTGGGTGGATGGAATGTGAGATCGTAGTGGTTTTTGGGGAAAAACATTGTTAAAGGAATAAGGTGGGCAAACTCTGAGTTCCAGTATTTGTCAAAGCACAGGGAAGTGCCGTTGATGGCCAAGGCTTTCACTGCCAAGTTTGGCTCTGCCCCGCTGCCGTGTGCAGCTGACATAGCTACTGTTTGCAGAGCCTGGGAGGCAGACATAACTGAGAGGGGTGACAGAAGGTTCCTGGAGCTGTTCACTGGTAGGAGCGGACTGGCTTCCTTGGAGGTTGAATACTGGCCCTTCTTCTCCTCTTCGGAGCAGTCCCCATTCTGGTGCTTCTTCACGTGGCGGCTGAAGACAAAAGGGTGGGTAGTCTTGAACAGGCACTCGTCGCAGCTGAAGGTCTGGCGTGGAGCATGCTTCAGTTTCTTGTGCAAGTTGAGATTGTCTTTGCGTTTGCAGCTGTAGCTGCACTGGTCACAGTGGAAAGGGCGCTCGCCGGTGTGGACACGCACGTGCTCGATCAGCTTGTTGGCCGTCTTGGACAGGTAGCCACACTGGTCACACTTGTAATGGTTGCCAAGGCGGTGCTCGCGGATGTGCATCTCCAGCTCCAGCTGGTTGGCTTTCACTGTCTGGCAGATCCGACACTTGTACTCCATCTTGTAGTGAGTCTTCAGGTGGCACTCCATGGCTGCGGGGCGGTTCGTGGAGTAGATGCAGAACGGGCACCTGGCAACACAGCAAGGAAGGGCAGGGACAAAGAAAAGAGGAGTCACTCAGCTGGCAGACCTGTGTTCCTACTTTAACCCTGTCACTCAGCCCCTCTCTGACCTACTAAAGGAGGAGAAAAAGCCACTCGCTTCTCCCTGTGAAGCCTCTTTCCAGTATTTGGTTCACCTTGACACATCCCTACTTAGAGGAGGTTTGCCCATTTAATGGCACTGCTAGGGAAACACTGATTGACTCTGAAGGAGCATCCCTTTAAGGTTCTGGCTTACCTTGACGGGGTCTTCCCCCAAAGCAGGCCGGGGAGTGCAGGGTGGGTGACTGATGCACAGGTACTTTGTGTAACGATTCCTAGTGTTTGCACGAAGTCACTTTGGCCATTTTTTCCATTAAGAAGTGGTTTAAAGTGAGTGTTTACAGATGAGTATGAAAGCAGCTGTTTAAGTAAAGATGGAATAAACTTGTAATACCACATGTACAGCAAAAGCTTAGGAATCCCTTTTATGTGACCTTGAACAATAAGCTCCCTGGGTATCCTGCTAGGAGCAGCTGAAAGCCAGGCTGTTAGGATGATTTGTAGGGACTCCCATTTCTGGGAGATGAGCTAGCCATGCTGGAAGGGGCGTGTGCTTGGCAGTGTTTGCCTACAGCCGCCTCTGCCACGGCAGGAATTGCTCCTGTGTAGGAACAGGATGTGGGTTCTGCTTACTCACAGCAGCAAGCATCCGGCCCAGGGTGGACATGGCAAAGGGCCTCACCCCAGTTCCTGAGCCAGGAGGGGCCGAGAAAGGTAGAGGAGGGAATCATGGAAGCTTGGAAAGAAGGCTGAGCTGCACGCTGAACAAGCCTGGACACCACCAAACCCAAAACACACCTGCTGTTGCTTGGTGCAGCTGAGAGGAAGTTGGTGGGGACAGCTGCCTGCCAGGGATCTCTGCTGCATTGAAGCAAGCACACGGCCTTCCACATGGAACTGGTGAGCTCAGAGAGCAGGGCTGCACAAAAACTTACAACTGAGGCACCTGGCTGCTGTCTTCCAACATCCCAGCTGCCACACATCTGCATTCACTGTTTAGCAGGTCTGCTAATTGTGTTCTGCTATTTTGGATAATTTCTAAACAGAGATCCTCCCTCTCTATGTATGTTTTCCTTGCTACGTCTGGTTGCACATACAGGTTCAATATTAATCTACAAGCTAATCAAGAGATTTTTGAGGAAAGTAAGTAATAACAGGAGGACAAAGAGATACTGAAACATCTGGATACTTTTCCTGATGCACATCAAGTACTCTGATCCAGAGAGGGAGCCTGTCACTGAAGCTTCTAATGCGATTATCTCTTCCACCAGAGGACTTGGCTGTCAATGCACACATACCTCTCCTGGGCTGGGTGCTCTCTGGATCAGAATCTCAGATTTTGACCTGGAGCTGGAAGAATCATGTTTTTTTTTCTCTTCCCCCACAGCAATCAGGAGACAGAAAAATACAATTTACTTAGATCTCTTCAGGCTCTTCTGGATGCCTTAAAAAAAAATAAATCAGAGCTTTTTCTTAGATGCAGCTTTCAAGGTACCTAATTATTACTTGAGTTGGGCAGGAATATAGACTGAGAAACCCATTCTTGTCATGAAGACTTGAGTCATAGGTCATGGTTTTTCCTTGGTAAATAGAACAGATTTTATGCAGCTTAAACCAAATGTGCATTAGACAACTGGTCTGTATGTCCAAGGCAGACATCCCGTTGTTCTGGCACACTGCTTGTTTCTCAATCTGGTCTTCTTCCCAGATTCAGTCATCTCATCTCAAGTGACCACAGATCCCAGTCTGTGGAATGACTGAGCTGGAGACCAGAGGCTGCCTGGCAAACAGGACCAGTTTTCCAAAGCTGCAGCACAAACCAAGGGAGCTGCACGCAGGAACACTGACCGTGGCACGCTCCTCGTGTCCCAGCCACAGCGCACGGCAAACATCAGCCTGCTCAGCAAGGGCAACGGGAGCTGGGAGCCTTGTGCTGAACCCTAGCTGGGCTCCAAGTGGCTCCAGCCCTGTTTCCTGCAGCAGCTGGAACAAACAGAGACCAGGGACGTGCCTCTTTCATAACGTCACACTGTCTGCCCAGACAGAAAGCATATGGCCCCAGCAGTCCCTCCTTCCCTCAGGGGTCTGACTTTGACATGAGGGCATTCTCTAGAAACTCTGCTCGGCACCGAAAGACCTTCAAGGACACCACCACAGCCAAAACCAAAGGGCTTTTTTTCTTAAAAGACTGTATTACTCATTACATGTTAATTTATACAGTAGTGATTATTATAGGGCATGCAACCAAAGCAGAAAGCATCCAAGTTATTCATTCTTGGAGAGAAATGACTTTGCATTTGCGTACACAAAGGTGTGTACCTTTAAGGTTGTAACTTCACACCTAGTTGCAGAGGCTGTACAGGATTTAATTTCTTTGAGCCAGGGGCAAAACAGGGCCTGTGCTGGGTGCTTCTTTTTTGCTCTGATGCTTTAAAAAAAACCCCTTAGTCTGCCAAAAGCTCTTTGTAGGACCCATCACATACTGTCTCCTCTTTGACTTGAAAAGGGAAAGGACCATAGGATGTTACAGCTCCTCTGCTGCTAGGTTACCAATCTGCTGTAATGATGCAAGCCTGTCCTTCAGGGTCATCTAAATACAAGGAAGCCCCAAATTTGGATTATTAATTAACCAACCCTTTCTGACTGACTTCCCTTTGTCCTATCCCCACAGTATTAAGGTGCTTAACACAGTAAAAGTTTGTGTACTTGCTTTCCTTACTTGAGCCCACCGGTGGGGACAGTGTGGCATTTCTTGTGCTCCAGTAATTGCTCAGGTGTCTTCATGAACTTGTGGCACACATCACACTCGAACATTCGTGTGATCAGGTGGATTTGCAGGTGGCGTTCAAACATATTTTTTGTTTTGCAGACAAAGTTACAGAAAACACATTCAAAGCCTGAAAAATAGAACAGGAAACTCAGTCCTTACACTGTGGCCAGATCGCCTACATAGAGAGTGACAGCTTGTATTTGTTAAACAGTGCTTTACCTTTCTCTGACTTCTCTTCAGTGTTCACTGAGGTCTGACTACCAGGCACTACAGAAATGACCAGAAGGTTGTTTGACCCCTTGTTTTTTGGGGTTATGTCTGCATCTTCTTTGCTGTTGGCAGAGTCGCTCAGTGCTGACAGCGAAGATGAAGATGGACTGTTAGATTCGCTGGGTGTCTTCCTCTCTTCAGCTGAAAAACAAAGAGCAATGACTAGTTCAGCAGATTAGATGGACTCTCCGTGAGTCTGTTTTAAATTTCAGGAAGTACTTATCTTTAAAATTCTTTTAAAACAATACTGAAATTAATTGAGCTGATTAAAAAAACATTGTTGGGCCTCCTTCCTTTTTATTAGTGTTTAACCACAGTACATCTCTCAGTTTATCCTGCAATTGAATGTTTCTGTGATCGTAGTGGGAAGGGACCATGCAATTCTACCTCATTACGGGACTGAAAAAAATGTCAAGAAAACACTTTGCCTACTATGAGTTCAAAACCTTGTCACTTAGAAAGAAAACAGAATTTCTGTAGGTTTGAGGGGCAGAAACCAAAATACCTACTGGTCCAAGCTAAACTTCCCCCACCTTTCCATTTATGTGGCTCCAGTGGGTAAATTTGGGATGAAGGATGAAGGAGAGTAATCTCAGTCATTGTACTGAAGAGCATCGTCAGTAATCATTGCAGAGGTAACAGCATGGTCTCAAGATTTATGTGTTTTTATTAGGATCTCCTTCTAAAGATAATTGAAAAGCATGTTATTTAACTGGACCTAGAGATAAAGCTTCATAATGAAATAAAGCATCAGAGCTTCTTTATGTGTGCCATAAATGTACGAAGTCCAAATCCCAAACCCTATCACACACTAGAACTGAACAAGAGGGAGAGTTCCCATATGAGAACAGCCATGAGCCAACGAGGCAAGGATGGGCAAATTATTCCCTCCCACCCATGTCCTGGTTCAATCAGAGCTGTGTTAAAAGGGGACTTCACTAAAACTTCAAATTCTCCATGTGATACAGTCCCCTGATCAAGGCCTCTGCAAACACCAGCACCTGTGTACTTAACTTTAAACTGATGAGTGGCACCTTTAAGATAAAAAATGCACTAATGAAATCTGATGACCCGAGCTGCCAATAGGGAGGATGACTGGATATCATACAGAAAGATTCACTGACCTTGGGGACCAGAGTAATAGAAATGGAATGAAATTTAATAGCACAGAGGACAAGGTTATGACCTAAAGGGCCATTAACAAGAATTTGTGCTACAAATGAGAAGTGCTTAAGTTGGAAACAGTGAAGGAAAACAAAAGCAGAATTCAAACAGAATAGGGGATGAATATGAGCTATCAGTGTTGGGGAGCCTTCAAGAAAGGTAAATGTGATCACAGAATGTTATTGTGTGACCTATTCCCAGTAGCTGCTGCTGGTTTGCACTGCCACCACTGCTTATTTCATTTCACCATGTACAGCTGTGATTGCATATGTCCAGAGCAGGGGTTCCAACAAGAACATGTGCAGCAAGGGATTGGTACAGCAGGAAAATGTGTTCCATATAGGAAAAGGCTCAGTGTATATTTAGAGGGGAGAGTGTTGTTCTCCAGAAATGTACTAAGGGAATAAATACTGTGGAGGGAGGGATGAAAGGTGGACTGCTGTTTCAGATAAAGGGCAGTTCTGGCACAAGAACAATGTGTGTATTCTAATTATCACTAAGACACACATAGGAAATTTTAGAAAGGTCCCTAATCTTTAATGCAAGAAAGTCTACAGCTGCCTGGCTCTACAAATAGTTTGTTTACAACAATGATACTTCTTTGAAGGCATATGTCATATCCTCACAAACAGTCCCTTTATGACCGGGTAACATCACAGAAAAAGGAACTGGAGTCAAGTGACCCAGAAAAACCATTCTATTTTTTATTCCGTATTTGCCATATGTGTGAGCATTTGGCTGAATCACCAGCTGAGTGGCTCAGTTGGGCAGGGTGAAGAAAGAACAAGGGGGTTTTGCCTATCTTCAAAAGACAAGTAGCAGTTTCAATCTTTTAGCCACAATAGGAAAATACAGCAGAGCACAGCTCACTTTTGAGCTCTGAGGCTTTTCACATAGCTATGGGTGGTGTTTCTTATTTGCCTTGAACTCCTCTGTATGAAATGTAGTAGTGCTGAGAGCTATGCTGGCATAAAATCCCTTGAGAGCTTTCCAGTAGTTCATATTTCTGTAGTTACATTTAAGTTATGTATCTGTGAACACAACCAATTGTATTCTCTCTCCCTTCTTCTTCATCCCTTCTGTTTTCCCAATTTTATTCCTGGTAGGACAGAAAAAGCAATTTAGCAATGGAAAAGTTGTGCTGGATGCAACTGAGGTTCTGTATTGTAAACACAACTGTGAGTAGCTTTTTGTGGCAGAAAAATGCTTCTGTCTGGTCTTATAAGGGAAATTAATTAAAAGGATTCCCATTTTCTTCTCCTTAAATTATGCCAGACTTCATTAATTGGACTAAGCATATGGAGCTTGTTTGAAAACTGCTATTGCTCTTATCCTTGGCTATTAAGTGAGCAGGACCAGGGAGCGAGCACGACTCGTTCTGCTGTTTAATATAAAGTTACATTTATGGTATTGCTGAATCACAGTGTCGACTAAACATCAGCGTGAAATTCCAAACTGATGGACTGTGGGGGCAAACACAGCCAAGAGCAAAGCTCAACATAATGTTTATTTCAGACTTACAGCCAGGTATGCACAATTAGCCCTCAAAGTCACCTTATCATCGCTGAAGTCAAAGCAGGATTTTGATGAAATAGTAAACCAGTCAGAAAAACAAATGAAATATGCTGACTCCAACAGGGGAGGGGATTTGGGGGATAAGAGGAATAGGAAGAAGAAGGGCTAAGTAGTCCTTCATTTATTTCACTAAGCTTGAAAATTGATCTGCACTACCAGATTATTTGCCTGGCTGGAGTCCAATTCACTTCAACTTTGAGAGATCAGGCCTTAATTAGCAAGCATTTCAGTGAAAGCAGAGTGCTAATGGGAAGTGTGAAGGTTGCACCTAAAAAGCAAGGAAGAGAGAGATCACTGCAGCTGGGAGAGAGGGATCATCACCTGTGTGCTTGTTGTTGACATGAGCCTTCATATCTGCCTCTTCCATAGTGACAAAATCGCACGCCGTGCAGCAAATGGAGAACATCCACTGCTCCTTATCCACATGGAGGGACATATGACTGACAAACTGGACATTCATCTCTGTCTCAAACCCACACACATGGCAGCTGCAGGCAGAAGAGAATTCAAGAGTAAGAAACATTAAAAAACAAACCACAAACAGAACCTTTCCCCAAATTTGCAAGAGGAAACTCACGGCACAGTTTTCTGCTCTTCCTTGCTGCTCAATGTTCACTGCAAAATTCTTTTGTCTGCTGAACTGCCTTTGAACTGATGGCCATGCCAATGTGATTAAGGGCAGGCACAATGCAACAATCCTGTACATGCTATAATGATGCTAAATAATCATAAAGTTAATTAAAAACTACAGATTCCAGATGCTGTGCATCACCTAGCCGATTCCTTTGGGCAATAAGAGGCACTGCAGCTTTGCCAAGATGTTTAGTACAGCTGATACACTGACAAACAGAGAGCTTGCTGCACACTCCAGGAGTGATTTTCGAGCCCTGGAATGGTTCCCATGCCAAACTGGGATCTTGTGCAAAACTGCCTGGCAGTTTCAGTGTAAGCAAGTAAAAATGGGTTCAAACATTTCTTATGCTTGACTGGAAAACAGCAGTCTTCAGCTATGCAAATAATTAGCAGGGATACAGATTTCGCAGCCAGCACATAAACAGAGTGATACTGAGGGGCAGTGGAAAGGACCCTTTAATTTAGCCTTCTTTGCAGCATCCTCCTCTTGCTTTGATTAGGCCATTAACATTTAAAACAAGCCAGAAAGATTGGAAAAGGCATGTACTCCAGGGCACTATTTTGCTTTCCCAAGGGGAAGGACCAGATAATCTAATCCAGCAGGTCTCATTTATTTCTTACTTCTATGATTTTGTAATTAAATCTGCTCTTGGCACTTTGACTAAAAGTAAGAGTGATTTGGTAATCTTCTTGGCCACTAGAGTGCACATCACAGTTTGCAGAGTGCACAACAGTGCATACAACAATAAAAATGCCTAAATATCCTTTTTTTTGCCTGAAAAATTGAAAGGCCCAGAATTCTCCTGAAGGTTTTCTTTCTTTGATCATGTTAGTCACAGAATGTATATACCTCTAGCAAACAGAGGAAACGTGTAGATTGATAAAACAATTCTTGATACACTTTTAAACGATTGCATTTCATAGATTTGGCTGAAGACAAGGGAACTATCAGAGGCAACTGGAAGAACAGGGCTTTAGATTCTCTGTGAATCCGTGTATGTGAGGGAGTGTTTCCAAACACAAAACTTAAAGGAACACTGCTTAAAAAGTTAGAGAGGCTTCTAAGAGCACAGCTGCTTCACAAAAAAAAAAAAAACCAACCCCACAGCAAACCCCTGAGTCCTTCCCAATGGCCAGCCAAGCCAAACAGCACGAGGCAGCCATCTGGGGTGCACTGCTCAGCCTAAGCCAGATACGGGCAAGAAAAATACCTCAGCCACGGCTCCAACCGCGCAGCACCAGAAGGGTGGCCCTGTCCCATGTCCTCAGGCAGGCCCAGCAGACGCAGTGTGGGGCACAGCCCTCGCCTGGCTGCTCACCTGTAGTAGTAAGGGTGCTTCTTCCCATCGCTGCCCTCGGCCGTGACGGCGCTGACGATGTCCTCGGTGTCGGTGCTCACCAGCTTCACGGAGTGCACCGTCAGGTGCTGGTTCAGGTTAGCGCGGCACTTAGCAGCATAGGGGCACAAGTGGCATTTGTATTTTCTCTCTTCTGAAAAAAGAAGCAGAGAGATGTGAGTGTATTGCCTCAGTGTGAAGCCAGATGCTCTGAAAGCTGCCAGTAACCAGGCGTGCATTCCTTCGGGTTTCTTCAAGCAGCTTTCAGGATGAGGTACTTTGGAAGCTCGACATTTTAGAAGTTTATAGGAGTTCACAGCAATTACTCAAAAAAAAAACCAAAAAAACCAGCTAATTTGAAGATAGTTTAGGGCAAGCTTTTTTAATTTGCACTACCACTTGTAGCCAGATAATATAAAACTTGATAAACTGGAAAACTGGGACAACTGCTGTTCTGGGAGCGGCAGCAAAGCCAGTAGAGAAACAGGTCAATAGTCTACAACTACTTTCTTTACCCAGCATCTTCCATTTAATTTTTGGGCTTAGTTAATGTTGAGGTTGCCCATGTGATCACTTGCAGAGAGCTGAGAGTTGATGATTTTGTATTAAAATCTGAGGTAGAAGGAATGGGAATAATGTATGCCATTAGTCCAGTTCCAAAAATAAACTAATGAAAAAGCTCATTCAAAGAACAGTTAAAAAAAAATAAACTAATTCATCGTGAGTTTCTGATGCTTCATAATTTTAAATATTCCTCTTTATTATTTTAAATTAAACATTTCTAGATCCTGGCAGCACAGCTTTTGTGTGTATGCCAGGCTGCATTTTGGGAAGGGTTGATTAAAATAACCAAACATTACATCAGCTTTTACAAACTTTTCCTTTGAGGACCTGCTGCTATAAAATTGAAATTTAATGCTACAAGCATGAGGGGAAAGGCATTCCATAGAGCAGTTTAGGACTAAGGAAACCCCACTAGACCATGGAGCATCTGAGCCTTTTCAGGATGTCTCAACACACACTGGCATTATACCAACAGGATTTCTCAGCACTACATGGGAAATCCTTGCTTCCAAGTGTTATTTTGTGCAGTGCACCTCAGCAGGCTGACAGAGTGCATCTTCCATATAAAAACTCTGTTTGTCTCAGCTGATTTGAAGCTGATTCGCTGTAAGAAAGTTGATATGTTGTAGAACAACCCCTGTTCCTCTCAGAACTGTGTGATGAGAGCAAAGATGAATGAGTTATTCAATCCTTTCAGTTTCACAAATCTGAAACACCAAGGCCAAATCTTTTGTTGTTCAGTGACATTTAAAAAGTTCATCAGGTGAATGATGTTTTTGTCCAAAAAAACCCCAAATCCATCCATAAAAAGGCTGTGCCTTCTCTTCAGAACTCCATTATCAAGCTTGGTCACCAGTTGGTGTCTACAGTCTGGTGTGCTGGAACCTGGACAAACTTGAATTTGTAAGGAGAAATTTCAGGTAGGCTGCAAAGAAATAAAACGTTACCTCCCTAACACCGCTCTGCCATTGTGTCCCGTTCCTGCGCTTGGCTCTGCTCCAGGTGAGCTGGGGATGGCTCACACACTCCTCTCCTTCCCATCCTGCTCCTCCCTAAAACAAACCCCACGGAATTCCCGAGTGCTGTACCAACCACCCAGCAAGCCCTGCCTTACCTGTGTGCAGCGAGAGATGCCGGGACAGAGTCTGCTGGCGACCAAACACTTTTCCACACACGTCACAGGGAAACAGCTGGTCGTTAAACTTCCAAGATGGCAATCCATTTCCCACCTCCAGCCCCAGCTTTTCTGTTTCTATGCCAAAAAACACAAAGTCATCTTAAGAACTCTGAAGACTTGCAGATTTCATTCAGTAGAGCCCTGTAGGCGTCATATAAAATGCAGCACTCGGGCTGCACGCTGTGTGATCTGGTACTTGAGTCCATTTAAAAAGGAAACTCCCAGTGCTGGAAAGGAAATGAATCTTTCATATGGCATCTTTCATACACACTCTAAAGCAAAACACTGAGCCAAAGTGTTCAGGACATAGGCACAGCCAAAGGGTTAAACCAGGTTATGTACAGAGAGAAAGACAAGAGTGAGCAGGGCAAGCATTAACCTCTAATTATGATTTTGTGGAACAACCACTTCTTTGGCTTTTTTAGCCACCCACTTTTGTCTGGTGCATGAAGAAGCCTGGTCTGAGATGGTGGTCTAACACTGGATTATTATTCATGGCTGAAGAAAGATTTCCAGATACTTTCTTTTCTACTGAGGCAGGAATTTTTTGCTACACAGAATCGTTTAGGTTGGAAAAGACCTCTAAGATCAAGTCAGCCCATTAAGCTAACACTGCCAGGTCCGTGTTCTAAAGTGCCACATCTACACACACATGAGCAGTCTGACTCTGAAGACCAGAAGACTGCTCAGACAAACATTAAAACAAAAGGACACAGAACCCCAGTGTGTGGCAGGCATCCACAGTAAGCTCTACCCAGCACTGCTGTCCCCTGGCATCCAAATCCCCAGCAGGTTAGAGGGCCATCCATTGAAAAAATGTGACCCAGAGTGAGCTATTATCTTTTAATAAGTGGTTTTAATTGTTTCAGGAACAGAATACAGAAATACAGAAAAAAAGGAACCCCACGGAGCACAGAGCACAGATATGAAGGCACTTTGTGAGGAAGTCGAGAGAAAGGGACTGGGAAGGAGGAAGAGGAAAAAAGGTACACAATGCTTCAAGAAGTTGAAAGCATGGCCAGTTTTGATTTGGACAGAATGGAGCAAAAAGCAGGTAGAGAGTGGGGAAAGAAAGCAGTGTACTACTTAAATCAATAGGAAAAAGAGCATCAGCAAGTCTTGAGTAAAAAAATACTCTGTGCAAGGGTCCTGTTCCTTGAGGAGAAGGGACTGCTGTTGTAAGAGCTGCACAGAACTACAAAGGTACTCTGCAGGTCTCCAAAGACAGCAGCCAGCAGTGAGGGGGCTTGCTGTAATTCTTCTAGTTCCACTGGAATGAAGGATGCCACAGGCAGAGCACCTTTCCCCAGACCGCTGCCGCCTCGGATCGCTGCCCAGAACAAGCTCCACCAGTGCATGTGAACATGGCCTAATGCAGGAAAAACACTTGGCTGGGATTTCCAGGTAAATGGGGGGAGAGGAGCTGGGGACAGGAGTTCAGAAACATTGTAGTGAGCATAAGTTAACATTGTGGAGTTTGGCACAAACAGCAAAATCTTCATCCCATGAAGCACCGAGGAATAAACACCCCCCTTGTGCTGGCAGCCCCTCACTGACAGTCACCTCCCACTGCAGATGTGACTGCCATGGCTGAGAGAGTCTCTCCTTCAGAGAGAGCTTTTCAGACAACTCTGCTGTGGTTTAGGCAAAGAGCTGTCAAATCCTGTATTTAATTTAAGCAATAATAAAAACAATGCCTCATTTGGGGCAGAGAGTCCACATAACAATCTCAGCAAATTTAGGGCTGGCCATACTTGCCAGCCCCTTCTCCACTGCTGTTACATTCTCCTGTGACCCTGTAATATGTACAATATTCACACCAGAGGAATTCTGAGCCACCTCTGAGTGCTGCCATCCAACAACACATTTTTCTTAAAAGAATTTCTAGTTCGAAAACAAGTTCTGCCTATTCAAAATAGTCATTTTGTGAAATTAAAAAGGAAGACACCCCCCATCCCCTAAGGGCTGTAAGTGACCCATAACCTCCAAGAACTTCAATAAAGAAGGATTCTTTTTATTGCTATCCTTGAGTTCCAAACAATGGAAAAATCTGACTCTCTGGTAATGCTACAGATGTTTCAGCAGAGCTTTTTGAGTACATAATCAAAACAGTGCTTCAAATGAGGAAAATAGTAATAATTATAAGAGAAGGTCACAAGGGTGTAGGTTGCTTCAATATGGTCACAACAAAAATGAATTAATTGGGACATGTACCAAACAAGCAGGCTCAATTAAGTAAATAAGTCTCTTAACAATTCACTTCAGTATTAGTCATCAGCCCTCTTTTATCTCTTAAGAAAAAGAAATATAATATCCTCTCCCCTATGAAGGATTGTCCTGGGAAGCTCATGGGAAGCTGGAAAAATAGCAGCTTTCTGATTATCTCAAGCTGGTGACAGCCAGTCCCTTGCAAAGCAGCTGCATATTTTTCATTGATGCAAAAGAGGACACTGAGGTGTTTTGAAAGTTCTTCTGTTTACTTTAAAGATGTATTTCTGGAGTCCTAACTACAGTGCTTCTTTCTTCTCTTTTGACTGAATCTTCTCTCTACAGCAAAGTGCTTTTTCCATTCAGCAGCTTCTTAGCTTGCTCATGGCAAACCAGAGCTGGTCTCTTGCAACAGGAGCCTCAGCACTTTGTTAAAGATTTTTCAGCTCCAAGGAAAACCACCTACTTCCACCCATCCTACCCTCTGGGCAAGCTTGGACTGCATGCTGGAGACTGGAGCTCTGTGTCCATACAGTGGTCCAGAAATCTTCCCAGAACATGCCTGGCCCCTGACCTCACCAGTGACCTGAAAAGTCATGTGAGCCAACTTCCACACTCCATCCTTGGGCTCTGGCTCTAATTAATGCCAGGGAATGGTGTTTTCTGGGAAGTGAGTACAGGCCCAGTGACTCCAAGAGCACCACACTGGGCTGTGCACAGTGTTCTCCGTGCATCCCTAAGCCCTGTTCCAAGGCAGTCAGTATTGTCAGCCTTAAAGAACACCTTACACACTGGCCAGGAAGAAGATGGACTGAGACCAACTAATGTTAAATAATAAATCACTGTTGGGAAAGATGTCTCACAGAAATCCATCTCTCACCATGACATCCCCTATACTAAAATGAAGAAGAAAACAAAAAGATAGAAGAAAAAAAAAAAAAAAGAGGACTTGATACAAGATTTCTACTTTAAAGGAATAATCCACAGCAAATTCCCAAACTCCTATGTTAGAAAATCATACGTGACAGAATTGAAATTATTAAGCAACAGACTGCATTTCTGTGTGGGTTTTGGAGTTTAAAACAAAATATGCTCAGTAAAATGAAGGGCCTCCAAGTTCTCCAGTACAACATGAAAAAGAAACAGAAGGATTATTACAAGGCTAGTGATAAAATATTTTGAAATAACTTTGCATAGAACCCTGAAGAGCTAAGAATCTTATGTAAAGGTAAGACTTAATTAAATATAGTGAAATACATCCTTATAGACACCTTTCTTGCCCTTCTGCATCACCTGGTATCACTCCCCTTCTAGCCACAAGTCAGCTTCATAATGAGTAGCTGTGTAAAGCTCATCATCCAAGAAGGGGTTAGGAACTGCCACCACCTGTACTTTCTCTGAGGTGAGGACATCAGCTGCAGAAATATTGTTCTGTGCCTCCTCTTCCCCTTCCAAAGAGATTTCATTTCTGGCAAACAAAGAACTGCAGCTTGAAAGAGTCACCATTTTCCCCTTTCCTGAGGTGTTGAGCATAGTTCTGCACATGCATGTATTTTCAGTTTTCACATATAGTGATTAATCTTTTCCTCTTCCTCTCCCACTGGTGATATCCATACAGAGAGTGTATTAACCACCCCTCCTGAAAAGTCTTTACCCTGACTTTTGTCAGGATATGCTTGGAGAGAGGACACCATAGCTGGTGGAAGCTGTAACTGAAGAGGACGAGGTGTGACCTGAATGCATAAGTGACTGTCTAGAGTCACCCAATCAGCCTTGTGGCTGCTGGTGGCTGTCAGGCACAAGAACTTCCCAGGGACTGGCTTTGGACTCTGATACTTTGATTACTTATTTCCTTTTACTTTGATGTATTTTTCAGTTACTGCTTCACAGAGTTTTATGCTACATTATGTTTTAATATGCTGTCCAATGCCGTGCCCAACTTTGTATCTTTATACAAACAATGGAAAGAGTGAAGCCACTATTTAAGTGAAAAAGACAAACCTAAGAAAACAAACAAAAAGTGTGCTGAAGTGTCATTCAGAAAAGATAAATTAATGTTTATAACCTTTGCTGGTTTACTGTCTGCTCTCACATCCTGTAAGTCACTTAAACAGCCACTTCTCTGTTTTATCTTCATACTCCATAGACCTCAGAAGCAACCAAATCCACAAGGGCAGATTCTTATGGTCAGATGGAATCCCATGGATATAAATTAAATAGGTTGTTCTTTGCAATAATCATTCCTTAAAGAGATAGAAGTGACAGGTGCTGATACATCTTAACAAGGAAGGTCAAAACTCATATTCTCTCCACTCTTCTGAAAGTGTATGTCAGTTATATTTGGGTTTCAGACAGTTTGACACCACACAGATGGTCAAGGAGAAACCAGGTAAGTAATTTTGAAAATGAAATGAACAGAAATCCTGTGAAAATAGAGAGTGGTGGTTAGATTACTTTCAATAAATGCTGCTTGCAAGGCAAATGCCATGAAGAAAACAAGTCAGATGTCCAGACGGTCTGGAGACAGAAGAGCCACCCAGGGTGAGGCTGAGAGCTAAGAGGGACAGACAGCCAAACTCTGAGGTGAACTGGGAAAAGGTAGATTATAGCTGATACACAAGAAAAGGAAAGGAAGAGTGTGGTACCTCCCTCCTCCCACTCCAGGGGATAAAACCCGATGTGAAAAACACAAGATGCAGAAGGAAGCTCCTATGGAAGACTGCATCTAAAAAATTCCACCAAACCAGAAAATTAATAAACTAAGACACAGTGCTGGACAAGGTAACCAGTGTTCTGTGAGCTTGTGGCAAGAGGAGGAACACTCCTGTGCAGATGTGCAACAGCAAGGCATCTCACTTTGCTCGGAAAGACTTGGGACATTTAACAGTCATCAGGCAACTTTTGGCTGCTCCCAGCCTGAGGTGAATTGCTGCTTTTTCCTTTGAGATATGCCAAGTACCCCACATTTACCCAAGAGGTAAATACACTGCATGCAGCTCTACAGGAATGTCACAAAAGCTTGCTCCATTTGTAAGGTTATTTCTGTTTGGTTATGTCTAAAACACAAAAACTTCAAGAAATTATTTATTCAGAAACAAGGTATTAAGGTCAGGTAATCATGCAAACATTGCTTTAAAAACGTTTATTTGCTCAAAGAAATTTTCTTTCCTTTTTCTGTCTGCATTTATCTATCTTATTATACTGTCTTCCTACTTTCTGCAGTGTTCCCATCATCAAAGATGCATTTTATTGCTTTGGAGTCTTCCCCTTACATGTTCATCTATCACCTCTGGCAGGCACACTGTATTTAAAAATTGAGAACTTCTTTTATGAAAGATGTAATTAAGGCTCTGTTGCAAGCTTGTTTGCCAAAAGCCTGTGAAAGGTTCCCAAGCTCAAAAATATATTGACTATACGAAATTGCAATGCTCCGGATACAATATATCTTACTCCCCTTCCAACTTGCTTCCACAAAGGTTTTATTTGTAGGCCCAGAATTCTTATTTCTAGTAAGTCAGTTAAAATAAACAGTGGAATCCTTCCAGGTACTGTAGTTCCTGGGGAAGATACACCTCTCAACTTAGATAAGGTATCAGTGATCCTGACTGGTCCTGCAGTCTTCATTTGTCACCCGCTGCATCACAGCATCCTGTCTGGTTTTGGTTCAGGGTGCATCTTTTACTGTGAGCAGACTCATCCACTATTAACTGAGATAAGCAATTGCTTTCTAGGCATAACATTTTTCCAAATTCCCCACAAAAATAAAAAAAAGATAGAAAACTCTAGTTCCACTTGTGAGGGTGTCATGTCCTTTGGGTTTCATAAGCCCCAAGAATCTGCACATAATCAATCTGAATGACAGAACAAATGTACAGAGGAAGCAGAAAGAGTCTCCTTTCCAAATAAAAAACTTTAGCAGTTAATTCTCATTTTTTTCCCCTCAAAGGCTTTACAAATGTTTAACATTACTATGGAGCATGGTAATAAGCAGTAATGTTATGATAATTTAAAATCCTTTAAAGTTCCTTTAGAATATGGAAGAAAGTAGAACCCAAGTGATTTTATGTATCAGTAGCACAGTATTTAAACTGCTCTTTCTGAAAACAGCAACCATCAAAGTTGGAAATACTTCAACAAAGTGCTTGCACAGCCCACCAAAAGAAACATTAATATTGTGCACAAAAGTATTCCAAGTGCACAACAATAGACAGCAGCACTTGAAAAGGTCACTGAGAAACAATTAAGATGTCAGGGTTTGGGAAAAGAATAAAAACAGGTAGAAGATGAACTTTAAAGTTGACTCCATAGAAAAACATGGAAAAAAAGTGAAGCCCCCTGCACTGCTAAGACTGAGCTCATTGCTCAAAAATGGCCAATCAGAAGCAGGGCAAAGACAAGGTTGGGACAGCACTGACTTTAAAACACAAAGCCACTCCCACCTTCCACCTTTGTATCAAAACTCACGCCTATTTTCACTTCACTTTTACAACAGAAGCCTTCTGAGCAAACCATGAGATACCTTGTGATAACCTTCATCTGCATTATAAAGCTCTGGTATTTGCTTTTATTCTCTGCATTAAGCTCAAAACTTAAGAAACAACCAAGAAGAGAGAAAAAAATCCAGTAAATTCTGTGCAAGGTGACTGAAGTTGCAGATTTTTAAGGAACCCTAAAGCTGCAATAATGTTGCAGTCATTACTTGAAAACTATTTTTACAACATGTACATTATTACCTCAATTTGAGGGTAATGCTGGACAACAGCCTCTATTTCCCCCAGCTTGTATTACCACTGTCTTGTTTTAGCATAAACAGGACTGTCTTGTGGTAACTGCATCCCTTACACAATAAGAAAGAATAGAACAGTGGAAAATTCACAACAGATGCAACATCAGGCCCTCCCCAAGCTGTGAATTTGCTGGCCAAGAAGTAGCAGTTGTGGAAGGGTCCCTTTATCTCACTGCACAGGCTCCAGGAGCTGCTCCATCATTCCCAGTTACCACAGGGAGGATCAGCTGGATTTCATGGCTGCAGATGAAGTAATGCAATATGGCCCAGAGGGGAAATGGCTTATTTTTTTTTCAGAGAGTGCAGAGACATCTCAAGAAAGGCAAAGGAAGCATCCACAAATCCCAAAAAGTGTTTTTAAAAGTTTTACCTGATCATTGTTGGCCAAGAACAACTGAGCCTTTCAGTAGCAAAGGGCTCTTTGACTACTTTTTTTCTTGTTTAGAAATAACAGCTAAAGTTAAAGCCTGCATCTATTGTCAGAGAAAAACCTGGTAATGTGCTCTCTCTTATCTTTGCATAATATATTTCACTTCATTTCCTCCTGAAAATATCCTCATGACAACAGTAAGATGTGCCATAATAAACTTACGTAAGTTTCTTCTAACTCACTCCCAAGCCCTCACATCTATCTCAAGCATTTACACTGCTTGTAACACTTATTTTGGGTGCTACAACACTGAGTTCATATGAACTTATGAAAGTATAATTTGCTCCTTTTGCTATTTTTAAACCAAAATTAATTCATTTCCATAATGCCAATAAGGTTTCTACCTTTTAATTTCTTTCCTACAATTCTGCTTAAGACACACTTCTAAGAAACCCTTTTAAAAAAATCACTCACACATTTGTGCACATTAAGGCCATCTTGGGGCACACAAATTTTCCTTTTTTCTTTTTCTTATGTCAGTGTGACATTTCTGCTTGCAAGTCCACATGAAATGGGGGCTTTTCTTTCCTAAAGAGAAGGTAATAAACACACCTAGGGCACTTTGCAGAGGCTAACACCAGTAGTCCCCATCCAGCATTCAGATACAAACAAAGACAAATTGCCCTTTTGATTATATTTTTCTTTTCAGCTTTCTGCCTCTTTTTGGGTGAAGCAAAATCATCTGTACTTGGACAAAGCTAGTGACCAGAAACCTCAAT
This sequence comes from Daphoenositta chrysoptera, assembly GCA_013397915.1. NCBI lineage: Eukaryota > Metazoa > Chordata > Aves > Passeriformes > Daphoenositta > Daphoenositta chrysoptera. The sequence continues at coordinate 36,294 of VZRO01005865.1, forward strand.
AGGGGAATGCAAAATAAAGCCCCAAATGCAGATTGAGTTCCTGAGCTGACTGAACTAACACAAAAAGATCAACACTGGATGAACAGGTAACTACAAACATTTGGCCAGAGTCACCTTTCCCAAGGTGCTTGTGATTGCTGCTGTAAAAGAAAATGTTCTTGCTGCTTTTACTGCAGATTCCCCAAGTGACAAGCACTGGATCTGCCATTTCCTTGAGGCCTTTAACTCACTCTTTTTAAGATATTCACATCTCTCCTTGGTCTCTCTCCTATCACCAGCACATGCACCTGCCTGTAAACCATCCCCTCCTTCTGCATAGTTCTCCCATCTGCCTTCTGCTCAGATTGCAATGAGCACCACAACTGCCCCAAACTCAACGAAAACACCCAGCAACAAATTAGGGCAAATTTGTACTTGGATCGAAATCATGCTGTGGAAGAAAAAATCCAAAACTTGTCCTCAGCTTTGCTCAGATTACTTTTAAACAATAGTCTTTAGGTCTATCTATCCATCTATCCAAACAGCTGATGAATTTTGCATTTAATTTACTCTTAGGCAGATAAATGTTATAGAAGACAAACTTGTACAAGGTAAGATAGGTGAGGACTGGAGAGTCCCAAGGTAACTCTAAAAAGAAACATCAGGAATTATGTGTTCCAATTCCTTTAGCAGAGCTAGAAAAGTAATTTTAAAACCTGCCTTTCCATTTCATGTTGAGCTCTTATTTGGAAAAGTTTCGTCTTCAGGAAACAATCTGACTCAGGGCTGATGCTTACGTTTACAGGAGATTCTGATTATTAGGAAAGACAAAAGAGGATATGAAACCAGAGATAGGTTTGAATGAGATGCAGATCCTAAACCACAGCATGCTGAGTATCTGTAAGCCAAATGCCTCATGTATCAAATCTCTTTCAGGTTGTTCAATCACCACTATGGCTTTGTTACTGAATTTATATCCCAGAATTAGAGCTGGAAGGGACTCCAGGAGGCCAGCTTGCCTGTCCCTCACCCAGAGGCACATCAGCCACTCACCAAACTTACCCATCAGCCCTAACAGGTGCTTTTCTTATTTTTTTTTAAAAACCCTCCTGTGACAGCAGCCCCAGAGGCTCCTTTGACAGTAGTGCCAGTGCAATAACACCCCACTGCCAAAAAGTTTTACTTCAGTCTTGGAGCTTAGCGTCAATCTCCTCTGCTGTCATTGAAGCCTGTTATTCCTTATTCTGCTCACATGAACAGGGGCAAGGTTTATTATTTTCCTCTCAAAGCTGTCATTTTACATACCTGAATGCCATTATCCTATCTCCCCTCTTTTCTTCTCCAAACTAAATAAATGGGTAAAATTCTTCAACCTTCATGCACAGCTCATGTGTTCTATACCTCTGGCCACCTCTGTCTCCTCCACATTGTTCTTGGATTACAGAGCCCAAAATTGAATTCAGGGCTCCAGCTGCAGAGCAGAATTACCACATGTGCCTTACAGACAACATTCCCAGCACCTCAGCCAGATGTTTGTCCTTCCTGCAATGCCAGCTCTACACACAGTGTCTGACCAACACTAATCCAGATCCCTGCCTTAAGCTGCACTGCCTGGGCATTCATCCCTCCCCTTTCAATAAATATCAGAGCAAAAATGGCTACATTTAACAGTTTCATCCCACATGGAATTTGAGAAGGGTTTTCTGAGAAGCTACAATCACAGGATTGTAGCTGCTCAGAAAACCCTTCTCAAATTTAACCTCCACTTGTGTTAATTAGTTAAGAATGATCTTACTTCTTCAGAAATCACTTGCTATGAGTTTACTCAGCAAACTTATCATAATAAGTTAAATAGTAAGAGTTTCCAAAATAATATGAGATGTCAAAACCTGCCTTGCTCGAAAGGGTAAAAAAATCCAAATGCTAAGTTTTATTTTTCCATGTGGGATGAAACTGTTAAATGTAGCCATTTTTGCTCTGGATTTGAAGCTGATGATACTTCTTAACAGCTTTTGGTTTTCTGGGTTTAATGATTGTGATCTAGCTTAGGTTTATTCTAAATGAAACCAGAAGGTATTTGTTCTGAGTGAAATTACTTTGCTTTCTGTCCTTTACCATAAGTTGATCATGTTCTAGAAGGAGCTAACGTAAAAGAGAAATGAAATTTTAAAAATTGGTATTTTTGCCTGTATGAGAACACTGCACTTATGAGAGGGAAATAAAGTTTATCCTGTATAAAGGCAGTCCATAGTAAAACAAGAATCACAAGTTTTCAGATATATGTCAAATGCCTTCCAAGACAACTATTAGACATGGACCTGAACTCTTTCTGCTTGTTTTATTAACACCTTTCATCTTGAAGGTCCTGCAAACAATTGGCAAAATAATCAGTGGAGTGACTTCACAGGGAAAAGAAGCAAACTCTATGTGCCCACAGCAATTTGTGCCAAGTCCTGCTATTTAGCCTGTATTGAGAAACTGGCCAATTCACCAGGAGTTTCATGGGATGCTCAGAAAGATATGGTCACATTCCCTGCCCAATAAATACTGATGGCTAAGAAAAGCTAAGACGTGTACAATGATGCACATGCTGCACATTTCACTTGTCCTGCTTTAGCCAGAGAACACACTTGAGGCAAGGGGCCATTTGCTGGTTTGAAATGGTTTGTTCTGCATAATAATGATATTTTCAGCTCTGAAAGGGACTCTGCTACTTCAGAAAACTGTGTGGCTGCTCAGGACACAGCCTCTATTGCCGCACCACAGATCTGCAACCACACATGCATGAGATGCAAAGCTGCTTGGGAGCAGATCCAGAAAACACTGCAATCAGTCGAAGCTGCCTTGCTTGTGATCCCATGGAGTGAACCAGGAACGTGGCAGCCTCTGCTCGATGGCTGTGGCACAGAGTGGTTGTCAAGGCAGCTGGGTGCCCAGGGAGAGGAGGCTGCATGCAGGCAGACGGGCACGGGAATCTGAAGACAGGATGCGATAGATGGAAAACGTGCCAGAGCCACTATCAGGCAGTTTAGCACTGAATTCTGTTGAGCAAATTCTGCAAAATCTGTCTTGCTTTGGAGAACTATGCCAAGCACAGCCCACTTGTGTAGCAGTCCAACTATCTCACCTTCCTAGGATGACTTTCCACAAGTTGCCAGCTGTCTCCTGCTGTCAGACTGCAGAGAGCCACCTCGGTGGCTGGCAGTCCCTGGCCTTTCAGAGAGCCTGCACCAGCCACTCGTACCCACAAGACATTCTTTTTGTGGGAAGAATTAGCACGTTGGAGATAAGGAACTAAAATCAGTTACTAAAATCAATCTGCCACTCTGTCACAAAAAAACCTTTCTTACCATCCATGAAGCTGTCACACAGGTTGGATTTGTCAGAGGGACACCTCTCCACTATACTTATTCATGCACCTGTGGTTATGTTTTCATAACCATACACATGCACACCCCATGTGTACACACATACACACACACAAGAAGAGTATCTGGCTGAATCTTACACCCAGACCAGTACCAGAAGAAAAATACAATTAAAAGGACCAAAAAATTAAAATAAAATCGAAATTAAAATCAAATAAAATTTTGAGGGCCGAGAGAAGCAGACTTTGCATGGCTTAGGGAGTACCTACAATTGTGCCCTGCCCTGACTTTGTGGCATCTGTTTCCAGCACCACTTTCCCCAAGCACATTTCACAGGAATCCTAAGACAGAAATGAACAGCAGGACCAAGTGCCTGATGGAACATGCCTTGGTAGTGAATTAAGTGCCACTCTCACTTTTCTACCCTGACAGGAAGCCAATAGGGGTCAGGGACTCTCATCACCAGGAAACTGAAGGGGGTATCCAATGGCTTGGATGGGCAGAGCTCATAACTCAGACCAAAACTGAAAGCAGATTAAATGATCATAAGCACTAATAATGGGATAAAGCAAGGGGGGGGGAAAGCACTCCATAAGTCAATTCACATGCATGTGCACTCCCCCTCTGCAATGACATTGGCAATAAAAATTGCTGTTCCATCACAGGGATAGAAACAGCTGCCAGGATCCTGAAATATTCTTTTAGACTTTCAAAAAATTCTGAAGTCCAGCAAACATGGCTAAGGGAATGGAGCACCTGTCATACAAGGAGAGCCTGAGAGAACTAGGACTGCTCAGCCTGGAAAAAAAGGTGACTTGGTGGGATCTTTCCAACCTGGATAAATACCTGATAGCGGGAACTAAGAAGATGAAGTCAGGTTCTTCTTAGTGATGCCAGTGGAGAGGAGGTAAGGGCATAAGTTCAAACACAGAGAAATCCATTTAAGCATAAGAAAACAATTTTTCTTATGGTGAGCAAGGTCAAACACTGGCACAGGTTGCTCAGAGATTGCCCAGAGTCTCCTTTCCTGGATATATTCAGAACCTGATTGGACATAGCCCTGAGCAACAAGATGACTCTGCCCTGGGGAAGAGTGTGGAACCAGACTTCATACCTCAGCCATTCTGTGATTCTCTCAAAAATAATAATCCACAGGCTCTGCTGTCCTGAATGAATTCAAAATCAATTGCTTGTAATCATGCTCTTAAGCCCTGGCTTTCATTTACAAATTCTAACATTTGGAGGTTTGAAGAAAGCCTTCCTACAGTAAATAGGATTGCCCACAACGAGGAGTTAGAGGCTTTTTGGCAGATGTAAGCAAACAATTGTAAGAAGGTGTGAATCATTCTAATTAACTCCACGGGTACATAGCAGGGAAGCTACACAAGGGCAATTTAAATGCCAACATTTCACTGCTGGTCACTTCATTGGAAATCCTCAGGGTGTGTGTGTTTCACAGTCCTCTAAGGCCTAAGGGCATTTTCCAGGGTGACACAAGTCGGCAGTGGTCCCTTGGACAGAAATCAAACCCTCAAGGTGTACTGTCATTTCTGCAGTGTGGTTACAGTAGTCTCAGGGACAATGCAGGATAAGTTAAAAGGAGAAAGTCTGGTAGTATAAAAGAGACCAAGAAGGGAAACTCACCAGCAGCTCTTGAAGAAATGGAATCCATAGCCAGATTCACTCTAATCTCATATTCAACCTAATAAAGTCATAACTTTCTTAACTAACCAAAATAGTGATGACCCAAAATTCAGAGCTGGTTGCTATAGAAGGTTGCAGAAGTTTAGTTTGCTGCAGAGCACGGGAAACCAGAACAGAGCACAAATACTGCCAGAAAGTAGTGGATATGAATGAGCAGGTCTGCAGGTTGGACCAAAAGAGCTCTTGCTATCTACTTTCTAGATGCTTGGAGTTACAGAAAATTGTAACATCGAGAGCTATACTGACCTTAAAGCATCCTTAAAAAGGAATTCAGCAGGAAAACACATGCAAACTCACACTTAAGAATGTGGCATCTGCACAACACCACCAGCGTGATGATTTATCACATTCAAGCTCAAATTCTAAACCCTCAGGAGGTATTTTCCAGCTACAGTAAAAGAAAGTAGACAAGATTAAGTGCTCATGGGCAGTCTCACACAAATGCTGAAATTTCACATGGTCAAAGGATACAGCCTCCCTTCACCCTGCTGACATCCCAGCGTTCCCACAAACTATTAGGGAAAAAGAGGAGATTAGTTCACTACTTCCCCTGATGTGGCCACATGTGGTGCTTGTACTGCTGTGTGGCAGAATGTGCAAAGATGAGGCCCTGGGAGCAGGCAAGTTTTCACCTTTTAGTGTATTGAAGTTGCAGTGGAATTACTGCTTTAGAGAAGAGAAGGACAGGGTGAGTATGAACAGTAAGAGGAGAAACCTGTACGTCTGCAGAATAGTCCTGGAGTTCCAAACATACCGGAATCTGTTACACATATTACCTTAGATCAATAAACATAAATATGGGATGATCCTGCTAATTCCATCATCAATAAAAGAACAACTGACACTGCCAAAATGCAAAATTTTTTGCCCTAGGTTTCCAAATTTCTACTGAACTAAGCACCATGCGACTGATTCTGGACAACCCTGAAGAGGAAGCGTGGCCTGTCTGTCATCTTACAGGTCAGTGCAGAGTGTGGACACACATGGCAGAAGAGGCTCTGATGCATTTCAAAAAGCTACTGGAGCACAGAAGCTTTACTGACTTTATTTCACTGAAACAAACCAACAACCAGTAAATTTCGCTGTGGCAAAATTTAAAAAGACAGGGCTATTCCTGGACTACAACTCCCTAAGACCTACATCCTCCAGTTTGAAAAGTTTATCTTAGCCATGTGAAATTCATTTACCACCATCAACATTACAGTATTGCAAGTAGGACTAAATTCTCACAAAAAGATGGATTAAAAAAAAAAAATTAATCCACTACAGATGGGATTGTTTCAATATTTGGCACTGTCAATGCAAATGAAGGAGAATACCAGGTCCTTGGTGAACAGGAGAGAAAATAATGAAATATTATTATACTACACACAGATATACATGGAGAAAAAATACTCCTAAAAAGCCATGGCTGGGGTTTTCACCAATATTAATGAACCATCCAGAAAAGAAATAATGAATATCACTCATCTGGCTTCCATGAAGGCAGGTTTGATTTACAGAAGGAGTCAATGAGATGGTGGAAAACTATTAAAGCACATTAAAGACTGACTAAGGGTCAGGAACAGCAGCATAAGATCAAGTTTTTAATTTATCCAGTGATCTGAACTGAACTATATAGTCTGACATAAAACTAAACTATTCTGTCAAAAGAAGAATCTTATAAAACAGAAGATGAAAATGTCCTCTTTTAAAGTGGCTGTTTGAAATAAAAATTTTAATTTCTTCTCCCTACCTTTTGCTAGATTAAGAGAGGCACCATTCTCATAGGGGGCAGTTGAAATGATTGATTTTTTTTTTAAATGACTTTGTATTAGATATTACTTTGATACCATGGTAAATTTTGAGCAAAGTGTGTTTGATTGACTATTTTATTTCCACTTCTGAGTAAAAATGAAGTTATTTGGACAGTAAGACTAATACTGAAATGTACAGTATAATAATATGGTTATTAACACAGAAAATACCTTAAAAAGTAAGAGAAGTAAGTCCCCAAAAATAACCAGTAAATTTGAAATATACACTATAGGAAACTCCTGTTTTCCCTTTTCAGAATATTGGGAATTCACCACAGATTATCAGGGAGATACCATGACTCCTGTGGGTCTGCTAAGTCCCTTTCTGACAGCTGTTGGAGATTTCATTGTTATTTCCTTGGATACCAGAATTAAAAGCTTCCACACGAGAATCAACTCTCCCACATTTGATACTGCTGCTGATCAGGAACACTCCACCCTTTTTTCAGACCAAATCCATCACCATATCATTATTTATTTAGGGTTTTTTTCCCCTCCACTAAATGCCCTGATCCATGCATTGATTTCACACATCTCTTAATATTCTTTCCTAATTATTTCATACTCCTTGGGGATCTTATCTACTCAATGCCCTACAAAGAGTACTCTTCCACTTAAATGCCCGATTTTGCAATTTTCTTATAAACTGGCTATAAAGTGAAGTGGTTTGCACTAAGGGGGCCACTAAGCTTAAATCTCAAAGATTGAACTTTGGACCCATTGTACTTAAAAATCCTCTTTAATAGCTTCAACACACACACACAAAAAACCAAACCCCTGAAACAAAACAGAATTGCATTAATGAAAGCAATATCAATATGCAGAAATTTCCGAGTACTAAAGAAATAATCCTGAGAGCTAGAATAACAAGTGAAACAATTCAAATTACAAGGTCATATGCCTAAGAGTGTAGGAACAAGAATTTCTGTTGCATGCTGAAATCATCAGCTGAAATTATAAAGGAAAAGAAAAACAAGTTGCTGTTTGACTAGCAAGAGAGACACCAGCATGTTTTAGTTACAAAGGCTGTGATTGATCAGGAGAGGCATTTCCAATATGCACTCAGGAGATTGCAGGCTGCTGAAAAAGTCAGTGGCAAAGCCTCCTATAAAAGAGCACATATAGTTCTGACTACTCATATTTGCAGAAATTAATGTCCCTACACACAGGCAGAAAAAGGCTAGGAAATGGAAACCCTATGGTACTAAAAGAGACTAAAAGACACTGGCTGGCTCACTTTTCCAAAATGAAGGCAGGATTAGAGGAATGTAAGATGGCACATCAGATGGTGAACATCACAAGGGAGAAGAATTATCAAAGTTGAATGACAGCACTGGTGAAACAACAAAGGTAGAACTTGCTGTGAATAAATTCAGGCTGGAAAGAGAGTGGTCCCAATTCTTCAAAAGGGGTGAGCTTCTGAAACAGCATCCTCATACAAAGAATAAGGGTGATGGGGTTTAAGATGGAGCTTGGTAATGAGTAAGATTGCATAATGTACCTAGTTTAGAAAAGAATTGAATTTGACACATGAAATATCTTACTGTCCTATGTTCCTGTCACTTTTCCCAATTCCTGTGCAGCTAGGGTGCCAAAAAGTCTGCAGACAGAAAGTTGGCAGGAGTCTGAGGATGCAGCCACCCATTTTGGTGCTCACTTGAAAAGAGGCAACTGGGTACGTGGGGTTCCACCAGGGCCACTGGACTGGGAATTTCCTATCATTTTCTCATGCTGCTCTTTTCTACTTCTTACTGTCCTGCTTCAGGGATGGAGTAACCCAAACCAAATCTCAAGTGAAAGCATTTTTACGTGGGAGACCACATACACACTTCCACTGCATTTTCTGTAACACTTTCTGTAGGCCTTTCACAATGGTTTGTTTCTGTTCCTTAATGCTGCTCTTTGAAGGGATAAAACGTTTTCAGAGTTATCCATAGCACTACATAGGCTATTTCTTCTTGCAAGGCTGAAACTAGTAGGAAATTTACCTGTGGGTATTCTGCTGTTCTTTTACATTCTTATAATATTTGTAATTGATTACAAATTTAAATCACATTCTTGGTGTTACTGTGAAGTTGCACTTCAGGCCCAAGAATTTATTATGAAGCTGAGAAAAAGCAACATATTTGGAATTATAAGAGTTGTTCCAAAAATAAAAACAGCAGAAACTGGCATTTTAAAATTTCAGTAGTATACATGCCACTATTATATATCAGTCTTATAACCACAGAGCAATATGTATTATAATATACAGAGCAATCAAGGTTCCACAAAAGAGATTATGAAGCAGCACAAACATATAAAAACCCTTTCCTCAGAAGCCATTCTGACACTCCAGGATGATCTAACCAATAAGATACTTCACATCTTTTAAGCAGAAGATCAAACACGTCACCAAAACTCACCCACACTTCTAGTGGCCTCACTTAAAGTGAAGTCTTAGAGAGAATTAAAATTCTTAGGCATTTATCTTGGTATGATGTAAGAGTCTTGCTGCTAGAGGCCGTGTCCTCTGAGGTATTGAGCCCTGCCTGAGGAGTCTGTGAATTCTCATCTTTCATCTGGGCATATGAATATTCCATGTTATGCCAAGGTCAAAAGCCAGGATTGAAAGTGCTAACCTGGTTTACATTTTAATACTTAAAAGCACCACACCTGATCTGGTTCTCCTCACCCAGAGGTACAGAATCCACTGCTTCCTTGCAGAAGTGTCTGTGCCCAGCCTGGAGACCTTCGTCCTTATGCTACAATTTTTTTTCTTCTTGCTATGAATATTTACCCTTAGACAGCATCTAAGCTCCTACCCTCATCTGCCACTTCACAAGCTGTCAAATGACTATTCAAGCATTAAAAAAAATGAAGGGTCTGTTAAGTTGTAAATTAAATGACAGTCTATAGCTGAAAATTAGCAGTAACGTGCCCAAAAGTTTATTGATTGCTAAGAAAAGGTGAATAACCCCCCCTACAGCTGACTGTGTAATTACTGACCTTTAGAACCCCAGAGCTATTAATTTAAGAACAGATAGCGGTGAACTAGCAAATGAGTTATTTTGCAGCAGGACAGTGAAGGCACATATCAAGTTTTTGCATGTGTTCAGTGCGACCTTGAATAGTGTTATTACATGCCTGCATTTTCCATTTTAATGCAGAATATAACCCAAGCTATATCTGGACATAAAATGCCTGTCAACTAGTTCAGAAAATCAGTGGGAAGGCACCTGCAGATAGTGAGGCCTTTCAGTACATTTGAAGAACTCCACATCCTTCCAGCAAGGTTCTAAATTACTGTTAAAGGCAGGAAAATTGTATTGCCAAGCTCAGCTGCCCTGGTACCTGTCCTGCAAACATTTCATCTGTACTCCAGGAGATGGAGATGGAAATGGCCAGGAACAGGAGAACAGCAGACAATAATTCTGCATCAGTACAGTGGCAGACACACACACACAAAACCCCCATACCTCTCTTGATATTGCTAAATTTAATCTGCTATAGACTATTGCACAATTCATAGAAATAGCAGCCTAAAGATTATTAACACAAATGCTTCAGAAGTATTTAACTTTTCTCTTTTTTTTCCTAAATAATAAGCACTTATTATAACGGAGAAACAGCTGCCTTTTGACAAAGCAAACGATATTTTAAGAGCATTGGTCAGGTGGTGGAGTTTACAGTAAGAAAATTTTTAAAATATCTATTAATTGGAAGTAATGAAAGAAAAAGGTATCTGACCTGGTGCAGACGTCCTTCCATGAAGAGTAGTTTCATTGGGCAGGAGATCTTTTGAGTTGGAAGTGAATGGTGATTGTCTAAATGTGTCTTCAGAAAAGAAAGGGCTATAGGAAAAAACAAGATGCCTCTTTTTAAAGAAAACAGCAGTTAACAGAAGAAAAAGTTAATATGAATTTTGACGCCAATATCTGAATATTGTAAGAAATACCATCTTGTTAAAAAAACCTGTTTCTCTTACAGAACTCATGCTGGAAAATAGACAGTCCATGAGGCAGCATGCTTTGGTAAAATTGCATTTCAAAGTGAAAACTGAAGACCTCAGAAAAGGCTTTTAACAACATTTCAACATCTTACATTTGCTATATCACAATACAATACGAACCATTAAAATTAACACTTCAAAAATTTGTATTCTGTGGTCATATCTGGAGAGGGCAATCAGGAAAGGTAAAAAATATTATTATTTAATAATCTGAAGCATACAGTACTTATCTTTAAAACAGAACTTTTCTAATATTAGGTTAAGATGCTGAATAGTTGTATTCTGACATGACCTTCCATGAAAGAAATTAACTCCATGAGTTTGATTTTTAAAGCAGGAAAAAATTCATAAATTGAACGAGTGCATCCCAAAGAGTATTAAGCACAAAAATTATCAGCTACGTGATTCTAAAAAGAATATTTTCCTTTTAATTAATAGGCCGAAAAATGGCAATTTCAATAATGAAATGGCATCTCTGTCAAAGTATTTGTTTTCTGCTCAATAAAGATCATACCAGAAACAAGCATTCCTTGTGTGCAGTACAGACAGACATCAGCAAGAGGTACATCAGAAAATTCAATATGGAAAACTACTAGTCTTTCTTGGAAAAATGTTTTCTAAGGGAATGTATTCCATCTGCATACAAACTATCATTTTCTTCTAAGCAAAGTGAGAATGACTTTAAATCTGATCTCTCCCAGATTGAGAATCCTTAACAGGCTGGTGTATAGTAGGGGTTTTAAAGGTGCAGGACAGGAGGTCAGACCATTTCTGCAGCAGGTCTTACCCAGTAATAAAATCCAAGAATCTTTTCAGGATAAAGGAACTGCTACGAGCTCTTACAAGGCCTTGCACAGCAGGTAGTCCAGACTCAAAGTATGTGCCAGCTGCACCAAGCTGACCTCACCAGTCCAGATACCCAAAGTTTCTGTCCAAAAGACACCACTTGCCTGAATTTTCCCTCGTGCAGTTTTTCTGCAGAGAGTGAACAAGGTGTCTCCACCAAGTCACTTGAATTCTTAGTCAGATCTCTTCTGCCTCAGGGAAACTTGCTGATAATTAGTTAACTTGATTGTGAAACACTTCTGGCAACCACATTGTTTTACTTTCCTATTACATTTTTTGGACATTTTTCATTTTGTGCTGTTCCATATGTGACAGTTAACGGGATATTTTGGTATTTCTACAAAAGTCTGAACACATCCATAGGCAGTCAACATTAGGGTGTGCTGAAGGGGAAGGCGTGAAGTTGCCCCAAACCTGAACAGTTTGGTGAATGAACAATGCAGGATACTCCAGGAAACAAGTGACCAGGATAAACCAAAACAGCTCCAACCCACATGTGCGAAATGTAACTTCTTCCAAGACTCACACTCCCACTCAGGGGTGACATAATACGAAACAGACTGACACTGTATAAAAATACGGCATGATTTATTGCAACATTCCTCTCACTGGTTTAATAATGATTTGAAAGAAAAACATCAATAAAAAACTGGTTTATTACTATTGTAACTCTTCAAAATCTTGTAATCCACTCAGGTTTCCGTGTTGGCTTTCCTGCTTGTGCCTCAGATCCAGTCACTGGGACATTGCACATTGTTCTAAGCAAAATGGATGGTGCAGGGCTTACCTATTTCAGGTTAAGCCATAGATCATGAGCAGGGTGCTGCTGAAGGCTGCATCGTGTCATATCCCAAGGATTTTCCTGTCCGCCACTGGCCTCTGGTGAGTTAGAGAACCATCCTTGGATACCTCTTTTCTGCCTTCCTCTAGAATGGCAGCTGAGTCTCTTCAGTGGCAGCCCTATAATTATTTCTATTTCAGCAGATACATCCTCTGATTCCCAGTGCAAAGTACGGAGGGAGGAGCTCCTGCTTCATAGTAAGAAATTACACACATTGTCCTCAATCACTGTGCAAAGTCCTTTCTGATGAAGATTAAGCTTTAGGGTATCTTTTATTTTTCCTCTGGCTGCACTTTTCCAGTTTCATGGCTACACAGTTCTCTAGATGAAAGAAACTTATCTTGGCATCTTACGCTGGCGTACTCACTTCCAGATCACTCGCTTCTCCACTTTCTGTCTTCTTACCACAGATGGCAGGCTCTACCACCTCACTCAGCCATGGAACTGTGAGGAATCCTTGCCAGTTCTGGCTGCTTAAGCAAAGTCATATGGAAGTATATGCTGGCAAAGTCCAGGAATACTCACAGGAGGAACAGCAACAGATAGGTGACAGTTAGAAATGTTAATAAGGAATAAGACAGCAAAAAGTGCTTGTGTACCCCATCTTGCTGGGGTTTGCTGATTTCAGCCTCACCAATGACACAGCTAAATCTTTGTGCTCCCCAGCTGCTCACAGGTGGACAACACTGACCTCACCTTGGCTCTCTGCAGCTGTCAGCACATTTCACACAGCAACTGTGATTCAAATGCCTTTCTGTCATTACTCCAGATGTGGGCTGGTGAGCCAAACTGCAACACCACATGTTTTCTTAATGCAGTCCAAGTGCCTCTATCCTCCACTGGCTGCTCCATCACATTCTATTTTTGAGAAGGCGTCATACCCTTACCAATAAACACTTCCAGCTGTTTATTTGGTTTGGGGTGGGTTGGGTTTTTCTTTTTTGGCAAAGTCTTTCAAGTCAATCTGTTTGAACTCGCAGGATTTAGTAGACTGACTCACTTCCCCTCTAAGAAGCTTTCCTCATTCATGTCTTCTTCTGTTGATAAATAGGCAAGATAAGAAAAGCACCCAGAAAAACTGAACCAGGCACTCAGCATTTCATGACCTGATGGGTAGCAGCCACTCTAAGGACACCTCAGTAAAGATCAACACAAGTTTGACAACAGCCAACTGTGCTACCCTCTTAAAAGTTGGCAGCCAGAAGAAGGGCAAGCTATCTTTGAACTGTCCTCAACCTTTCCAATTGGATTTATCTTTGATAGATCCAAAAGTAGCTCTGGATTCTCACACCAGTCCTGCTGGTAACATCATGAGACACTGAAATCTATTTTCAACTATTTGTCAGCCCCTCCCTGCAGCACACCCTGGATGGTTAATGAGTAGTTGGACATTATGTGCATTTATCTCTGTTTGTATCTCAGGCTTATGTGTTTTAAGTAGCACAGAAAGGCATGCAGGCTGCATATCTGAAAAATTCCCACACTAGCAAATGTGGGAAGCATTCACTGTAACCAGAAGCTAAAAGCTCCATTGAATTATCTTTCAACTTGTAACATCAAAAATTCCCTAATGTACATTTACTGAGCCGGTCAGTTTATTAAAAACAAGTTATTTATTGCAGCTACCATGAATGAATGGGACAGGCCTAGAAATTTAAGTACAATATATTTTAGAGATGTTTTCTTTGCAACCGAAATGCTTTTCCATTCTGTCTGAGCAAAGCTGCTTTAAGTTAGCACCAAGAACTTCTGTAAAAGGGCTGCAGAGGCAAGAAGCTCTTACTCTATCTTTGAATGAACTCCTCATCACTTCAGTGTGCTCAGTCTCCAAGCGATCCACAATAATCAGGGAACTTTCAGGTAGGAAATAAATGTATCCTTGCCAATTCCTGCCTACTCCTCCTACCCTACCCAAGGGCTCTTAAGTCTTTACCAATTCCAGCTACCAGCTAACTGCATAAGAGTTTTAAATCTTCCCACAGGAACACCTCACCTTGCTGCTCATGGATATGTAAATACCATGTGTGCTTGTTCCCCACCACAGAACTGTAAAGTGCACATTTCTTTAACAGCACAGGCTACAATAGGATCATGTTTTTAATTCCTGGCTAATTTAAATTATTGTTATAATGTAACCGTAATCTTTAACAAATGTTTTGTTAGCACTGTCTTACAGTCTGACTTTTAAAAATTCATCTCTAGAATGCATGGAGATGACAGATATACTAGACAGATTTTTTTCTAAAGAAATCTAGTTTGACAGAAGACAATCAAATTCACCTCTTTTTACATTGGTCCATGTCTTAAAATCCCATTGTCAGCCTGGTCTTCCCTCAAGCACTGCATGTACCATGCAGTTTCTTTTAAGTTTCAGTTTTTGTTGAAAAAAAAAATAGAATAAATAATTATTAAAATGATGTGTGGATACTTGATCAGAGCAGAACAGTCCTTTTGGCCCAAAGAGCTTTTGTCTTATGAACCCTAAGCAATCAGATCTATAGTTGTAGCTTTTCAGATATGGGTTCAATTACTCACGGAAACACCTTACATTTGTACTACCAGGTCACATTTGCAGGAGACAGACAGGTTTGAGTTCACAAGGCAAAAGGAAGCAATGCTATTTACAGTGCAGCTTTGCAGGTAACCACGGGCTGTACTTACCTGGCTGTAGTTCTGATGGTGTTATCTTTATTGTGGTTGTGCTCTTTGCTCACCTTTTCTGCAGAGGAACACACATGGGTTTTTGTGATTAGCATATGTCATATGTTCTCTATCAAGTTTTATTCAGCAGAAATTATTCATTTATTTTAATGCTTTCAGGTAACAGCATAAGCCAGGCTAATGTAGGGTAAATGGTTCCAGAGTGATTAGAGAACGGGCATGACTTTATTTAAACTACCACCCAACAAGTTTTTCCAGCTCCACATGTCAGTGTTAGTGCTCCATGCAGAGTGTGCAATGCAAGTGTTCATTGAACAGTGCTGGTCCCAGTGCCTTTGTGTGACGGATGAGGTTCACCTCCTTGGCCAAGGGAAGTGGGCAGTGCAGCCCCAGGACTGCTGCATCCTGCAGCCACTGGCCACTCAGGCCAGGAACTGCCATCTGCAGATTCCCCTCTACAGGGATCAAACCAGTTGTCACAAATTATTTAATTAGCTTTCAAAAATACAGGAGTTGGACCCTGGCTTTTCCAACTCAGTTGAAATACTGTGAACCTGACCCGGCTGCCACAGTGCTTTAAAGCATATGCAAACTATGGGGGATATTTGGCAAGGCCTCTGTGTTTCAAGTGAGAGGGTAGGAAGGTTCTAACTCCTATTATTTTTCAGCCCTGGTGATCTCACAGTTTCATAGAACTTTGGGGTTATCCAAAAAAATCTCACTTTGTTCTTTAACTTCAGCTATTACAGCAGTGGCACTGGATTTACCTGATAGCTGGAAGAGCAGCTCAGATGCCATCTTCACTGAGATGTCCTGGCTGAACAGATTTCTCTCTGGGAGCACACGGCCTTCGGGTGCCTTCTGGATGCGCTCGCTGATGTCTCGCCCCAATAAAGTGCTGTAGCCAACATTTTGGCTGGGTTGGCTGGGTGACACCGAAGCCTGCGAGTCGTGGATGTCAACTTCCATCGGTTCTTCCTTTATCTTTACCGTCTGGTTTTCCTTGAAACTCTCAGCTGCAAATATGTATTTAAAAAAAAAAAAAAAGAATAAACAAGCACCATAATTATTTAATTAGGCTGCAATTTTTCAGAGTGCTCAAAGCAGAAATCACAATTACCAAGTTATAATTTGTGTACCGCATCCCCGCAAATGGGAAGGAAAGCAAGCAGCTGACAGCCTCAGTATTCTTCTGGCTGTCATAAATAGAAGCAAGCTCTTGAAAATAATTTTTCAAACTAGAGAGCAGAAAACAGTTGCATATTTGCAAATATGAGAGTTACATCACTTTCTATGAATACTGAATGTGTGATGACACACCAGTTAGCGAAGCTTTGTTTCTATTTATTAAATGAAGTTGCAGCTACACAGCAGCTCTCCTAAGCTGGCACTGAAGGCCTCTTACAAACTCCAAATTACTCTGTATCAGCAGAAGTACCAGCACCGACAGTCAGAAGTATCAGTATGGGGGTAGGGGCACAGGAGGAAGCCTCATCTTTCTCCTCTTCCCCTCACTTTCTCTTTAATGAAAAATTCCAGAGAAGCATATGAAGAACCTGTTTGTTACACCTGCACAAGCTTTCAGGATGAGAGGAGTATTCTGGGGCTTATGCTTTTGTCAAGGCTGACATATGTTCAGTCATACATTACAAGGTTCATTAACCTAAATGAACAGTTTTGTAAAGTCCATATCCTCCCCTTCTTGCCTTCCTCTCCAGTGTCCCAGGTCTAGTAAACAAATCCACAGTCTAGAAGCCAATTTCAAAGTTCACTTTCTACACTTGGGATTGCTTGGGTGTTGCTGAATGCTTTGGTTTGGCTGCAAAGGTAAGTGATCATTTTGTCTTCCGAATAAAATCCCTGAAATCTCAAAATCAAGCCTCCAAGGTAATTTGTTTACCACATCCCAAATACCTATACAGCCCTTTTGATTCAGACTTTCTGCTGTGAAAAGAGAAGCTGAAGACCTGTAGAATTTATTCTCAATTTCATTTCAGAGAAAGATGATGATTTTTTTTTCCCCTGATGATTTTCATTCAGAGCACTCCTGAAAGGGCACTGGTATCATGGCAGAACTGCCCAATGAACTGTTGCTTCAGCTGGCTGGATGCTGACCAGAAACTCCAGAAACAGGCAGCCTAAAAAAGGCAATATGCCTGGAGAACCAAGAACATAAATAAATGCATGAACAGAGTTAAATACCAGAAGGGGCACCCAGGTAAGGAATTGGTGCAACAAAATGTGTTGCTGCTCTTTCTGTTTTCCCTGTCCTCTCTAACTCATGTGTGAGTGTGTTGGCTTCACGGATTTTATTCCAAGTGTAAAAGTTTCAGGCCTTTTGTTTTCAATTACCCAATATTACAGTGGATCCCAGAGGCACCAAAACATGGTTTGGTTATCCCCCAAAACATTTTCGACCTCCTCAGCTGATTGGTGTCATGCTGTTGTCTCCCGCAAAAGATGAAGAGAATCCCTTTATCATGAAGGCATAAGCATTCTACCTAAAATTAAACTGATAGGTGTCACCAAGTCCTTTTTCATTACCTTGGTTTTTCCTTCTCTCCACATTCCTGGATTAGAGAAAAAGTGGCTTTACTGCCTACAGCTCTTAAAAAAAAAAATTGAAGCCAGGAGATAAAAGCCACCTGGATATGTTCCAGGAACAATTTACATGAAATGCTTTCAATCTTTTCTTATGACATTTCTTGACCTTTAAAAGACACATATAAACATTGATAAAAATCTTTACCTTCTACTATCTACAGATACATCCCAGACTTCAGAAATTTTTATAGTGAATTCTCAGCTGAAGACCAGTTGAAATATCATAATGCCTTTTTTTTTGTCCTGTTAAGAAGATTTTTTCCTTTTTTCTTTGGTTTTTTTTTTTGTTTTGTTTAAAGCTTCCATTACTCTCTTATTATAAAACCACAGAACCTTGCATCAGTGTTTAAAAGTGTAAAAATAGCATGCTGTGCATTGAAAGTGAACACAGAGCAGCAAAGGAACGCATCAGGTAACACTGTCAATCAAAAGCTCAGGTAACTCCGCAAACAAATGAGTTCTTCAGATGTCTGACAGACTGAGCCCTGCACCCAGCTGCCAAATTTAGGTGCAGAGTCAAGCTGACCTCTGCTGCTCTCTCTGCTTTTAAAATATTCTTTCTATTTCTGTTCCTGCTCCACACAGTTTAATTCCCTGTCCTGTAAATGCTTTTGTATCAGACAAACTGATAGGACCCCAACTAAGGCAAGAGTCAAGCAATACCAGTGACCTTCTCTCCCTCGCCATCAGCGAGCACTCCAATTGCCCTAACTAAATCTACATATTTGATCATTTCCTTTGACCTTTATCTTCCCAGCTGCACCCTTTTGATCTGACAGAATGTCCCTGCCAAATGTGAATTCTGTCATACTGTAAATCCCCAAAGCAAACACACAAAGAGAAGACTGAAGGAGGGTTTCTGATAATTTTACAAGAGCTAATGAAAGGGAAACACAGTCAGTCTGTCCCACGAGCAGCAATCACAGGCATAAAACCCTGCTGTGCTAGATTTTGTGCTGGCAAAATACTGTAATTAAGGTTATGCCCATGCCTGTCTCACCATATAGGGAGTCAAACTCCAGCTTCTTGAAGATTATTTTCCCTTTTGTGCTGTTCATTGTGGAGCAAGATGATAGCCCTTGTTTCTTTACATAGGTATCTCACATGGTTATAGTGTAGCTAAAGTTTTTCAAGTCAAGTACAGGTACACAAAAAGGTGTCTCCTGCTTCAAATAATGAAAATCATTTTATCTTTGAATTTCATAGCAGACCTTGTAGTGAGCTGGTTAAATAATCTACAGGGTATCATAATATGAAGCTAATATGAGTGTCAGGTTTTTTCTTCGGGTCAGATTTTTATAACAGTACAGCAAAAATCAGTGGGCTAAAAAGACTCAAGTAGCTCAGAAGTATCTAGACCATGATCTCCAAAACATGGCCTGCTATTCATTCAAAACTAACCTGGGTGAGGCTCAGAATAACAGCACAGCAGTCCTGAGACACATCTGGCAAAAGATGGACTAAATCGCCTAGTATTTCTTTTTCTACCATTAACTTTGTGATATAGAAACACCTTAACAAAATAAGAGAAAATAGAGAAAATTATTTTACACATGGATGTACTTTATCAAGTCACAGAGGTGCTGTTTCTTTAGAGTGGTGTAACTTTTAATCATCTAATCTATGAAAGCCTTAATGAATGTCATCGCATTCACATTGAGACAATTTTCCACATCAGATAGGAAAAAAAAGAGTACAGGACAGGCTTGTTCCAGAAGAAAGCAATTTCTTCTACAGTTTTCAGGTTCTCTGGCATTCACAAGTGCAAGGAATCACTAAGTAGTGATATTTGCTAAAAAACCCCTCCAAACCTAGAACAGCAGAAACGTAGAACAATACTTGTGCTACCTAAAAGCTCAGGGTACAACATTTACCCCTGAAGGCCTGACAGTGTCACCTCAAAAAGGTGTAGCAGTAAGAGCACTTCTGTTGCCTTAGGCAACGCCTCTCTCCAGCCTGGGACAGAGGCTGGCAAGCCTTAGAAAGAGTTTATTCAATCTCACTGAAAGCTGGGACTATCACAATCCAGCTGCAACCGAGCACAAGCCAGCAAAGTGCCCTTGAGGCATCCAAGGCCAACCATGTTTTGGGCCACTTCATCAGATCTGCAGCCATCAGGCAGAGGGAGGAGGTTCTTACCCTCTGTTCTGCACTTATCAGGCTACATTTAGGGTATTGTGCCCTATCTGGGGCTCCCCAGTACGGGACAGACACTGAAATCTCCAGAGCACATTCAGCGGAAGGCAACCAAGGTTGGCAGAGGGCTGCTGCACGACAGAAGAGGAGAACACCTGCGAGAACTGGGTTTGTTCAGCCTCAAGAAAACAACACTAAGGGGACACTTTATTGCTGTTGACAGCTCTCTAAGGAATAAAGGGAAGGTGTAGAGAAGCTAAAGTCGAGTTCTCTCAGAAATACACAGTCAACAGGCAAGTTGGAACATGGGGAATTCTGTTTATACATACAGGAAAAAGAATTCCTATCAGGTTGGGGAAATACTGACACACGTTGCTGAGAGAGGTTGGGCTTTCCATCCCTGAATGCATTCAAAACTTGGTGAGACCCTCGGCAGCCTGCCCTTGTTGGATCTGCTCTGAGCCAAGGTCTGGAATAGATGACCCTGGAGGTCCCCTCCAAACAACATTATTTCCTGAACCTTCAGCACTAGGCCAGCTGTGGGCTTATCTTGCAGAACTTTCAAAAGGAAGGTAACACTTGTTCTAATGCAGCACTAGAAATTTTTCTTAATGTCCACTCTGATCTTCCCAAGCTGCAGCTGGCAGCTGTTACCCCTTCCTTTACCACCTGCCACCAGGGAGAAGAGGTTAACTCCACTGCTTTTCCAAGTTTCCTTCAAGTATGTGCAGACTGCAATTATATCAGCCTTTAGTTCCCTGTGCCAGACTGAACAGGCTCGGTTCCCTCGATGCCTCTCAGCACAGGGAAGTCATGACCTGATGGACCTGATCAGAAGGTTGGAACACTTGCCCTGTGGAGACAGGCTGAGAGAGCTGGGGTTGTTCAGCCTGGAGAAGGGAATGCTTCAGGGAGACCTTACAGCAGCCTTTCAGTACATAAAGCAGGCTTGTAAGAGAGGTGAGGGCAGACTCTTTAGCCTGTTGTGATAGGACAAGAGGCAGTGGTTTTAAATTAAAAGAGAGTACATTCAGACTATATATATAAGGGAACACTATTTTACAATATGAGTGGTGAAACATGGGAACAGGTTGCCCAGAGAGGTGGTAAATGGCCCATTCCTGGAAACGTTCGAGATTCAGAGGCTCTGAGCAACCTGATCACGTTGAAGATGTCCCTGCCCATTGCTGAGGGGTTGGACTGGATGACCTTTAAAGGTCCCTTCCACCCGAGACCGTTCTGTGATTCCAGGCAGCACTCACATGCTCTGGAGGGGACACTGAACAGGTCCTTCCTAATGCAGCACACTCTGCTTTTCCCCTTATTTGAGATAGAAGTCAAAGGTAAATAGACAGTTTTCATAAAAACACAAGTCATGCAGTAATTATTGCTTTTGCTGATACAATAGCTGTCCAATAACCTTGCATTGCCAAAATCAAATTAATATTTGTTAAATCATTCATTTTTCTTCCCCCCGTTTTATTTAAAACTTCACCCTGCGACTAAACTTCTAAGTTGCTCATATTAGCTGAAATGCCCATCAGCTTTACAAATCAACTTTATGAATCAACTTAGAAAAGAAAGCCTTTCCCATATGTCTCATAAATTGGACTCATGCACCAGTCTCCACAATGAAGCAGACAGGGGTAACTAGTGGGTCAACTTGTACCAACTTCAAAAGCTTTCAGCACGGAGAATCAGGCGTTTTGTTATGCTAATTGTTCTGATTTGCTAGAAATAAACATGCCCTAAAACAGCTTGAATAAAACCTCAGAGGTAGGGAACAGTTGGCGAGCCCTGAAGGTTCTGCTACAGAGACACAACAAGGAACATCTGACGTTCCCTAGGGCACTGTGCTTGATGCTTTATTTTGCTAGTACTTTTTTCAAACTGCTGTTTTATATAAGACAATGTCAATGAATCAATGTAACAGGATCCTGCATTAAAAAAAAAAAAATCATGAAATGGCTCATATTTGTCAAAGTGGAACCTCTGAACTCCCATGTTAGAGAATTTTGCAACTACAAGCTGCTTCACAGAAATGCGAGCCAAGGAAAAAAAATGGAGTAAATTGAAGTAATAGACTAATTAGAGTTGTGATAGACATCTGCTGCTCCTTCCATTTAAATGGTAGGATGAGGGTGCATACCTACAAGACTCTACTTGAAGAACCTGGTTAAAATAAAAACCCAAAACCAGAAAAAGCCTCAACAAAACCCACTTAGCTAGTAGCAGGGTATAATCTGGCTATGTGACTTGCCATGGTTTGCCATTTCTCTAGTTCCCACAAAGAGAAAGTCTTATTTCAGTTCATACACTTCACCACTTATGTTCTGGGCTCCTACAGAAGCACAAAGGAACAAATGCCTTCCCTGTATTTTGCCTCCTCTGCCCATTATCAAGGTTTTCTAAGCAGGGATGAAAGCCTTGGCAGCTCTCCTGCAATCAGTCTGGGTGCAGGGACTCTCACCAGGTACAGGCAATAGGGATCTCCAAAGAGCAGCCTAACTCCACACAGGCACCACCCAGAGCAGTCCACAATGTTGTGGAAAAGAAATATGCACCAAGGTTAGTTCTGGCCTTTACCTTATCCTAGAATTGTACTATCAATCTTTTCTCCTCGTTTCACCCTTTTAAAATCGTTGTTCTAATCCATGTGATTTCAATTAAATGTATCATACAGTGTCAAAAAAATTAACTAGAAGGCATGAAATACGAAATTACCATAAACATTTTTAAGTGGATAAAGGCTTCATCAGAAAATGCCAAAAAACCCATCACACCCCTCCCCTGTAATAACCAGTTGTTCCAAAAGAGGAACTATCATATAATTAGGTGACAACAAATGGAGTTGATCAGGAATGCTTTTGGAACAGAGCAACACCTCACTTTGTGTGCTGAGGTCATGAAGTAAGTGTGCACTAATTGCATGTGCTGATAACCCAAAAATAAGACACTTTCTTGGTACTGGTGTGTTACAAGAAAACACCGTGTGACCCGAGGACCGAAGAATAAAAAATCCAAAGTAACCAAACAGCACAAAGGTCACGCATTTGCCTGGGATAACAAGGAGGCGTGCAGTACATGGGGAATTGACCTCCTAAAAAAGAGGGGAGGAAAACAACTTGAGTTACTGCTGACATGCAAAATGAACACATTTCAAAAATACGATACATCAGAAATACAGGTAAATGTGATTCAGACAATGTTTCTAGGAAAGACAAGGACATACTAATGTCCCTGGGTAAAATATTACTTTTAAAGTGCTACTAGCTGGGATAGATTTTATACTCCTCCACCTATGCATTCATTTTCGGACAAGAAGCCAAAACACTGTAATGCTTCTAAAAGCTAATACATGCCCCAAACATATCAGCAGCACGACTATTTCAGCAGAAAATGAGTTTTTCAGCTCTAACATTGCCATGTAAATGCAAATATTTATTTTCAATTTCAGTCTCCTCTGAAACCTACCTTTCAATTCACAAGATTGAGTGTATAAAACTGACCAGGAATCATTGAGGGCACCAATTAATTAAACATTTTGAGAAATAAATTAGCTTTTCCATGAAAGAGAACTGGTAAGAATGTAAAACACAGGAGTATTTGAAATACATTACTCTCCTTTCTTCTAACTGATTTTATGCAATATTTAATGGGAATTTAAAATCTTGAAGGGATGGCACCCTTCCAAACACAGAGCAATTTGCCCCACTCCACTATCTCCTCAAATCTCTTGCTCACCACTGGATTTAGTCTCAGTCAAGACTTAGCAATGGACAGAATTCCCACCTCACCTTTGTGCACTCATACATATCATGGGGGGAATTTTATTTTCTTCTGTAAAATAGAGGTTGAAAGTCTGCTCCGACTTTGCCTACTAACTCCCAAACACCATTTCTTTCAAATGGGCATTTGATTTATTCTAAAATAGCAGCTTGATTGTTAGGAAGTTTTGTCCCCACTGTTTGGGTGGAAGTGGATTCTGCCTAGACATGCCCAAGAGACATGAGCCCTCTTAACTTGGATAATCCTTTGGAAGAAGCCTGAGTAGGTACCACGAGTGTGGGGTAGAAGACCTGAATCTCAGGGGAACATGGGAGAGAAAGAACTGGTGTAAAAGGTCCAATTCCACCAAAGTAATGTGTGGGCAAGGGCCTGATCTCAAGCACTGGTCATGTTGCTAGAAGCAAGTGTCCCAACAGCCCGTCAGCTTGAAACAGAGAGCCTGGTCTTGTAGAACTAAAATAGCTGTGTGTGATTTTTCTCTTGTTTCTGCCCATCTGCTTCTACAATGGCAACTAACAAATGTTCTGTTAATGTTCTACCACAGTAAAAGATGTTTATTCCTCTAACTTTTCCTGGCTCTAGAGTCGTTTGAGTTGCTGACAAGTGGGGCCTGACAAGGGGCTGGTGATTTGGAGTAAATCTACCTTGCAGCGTGCACCAGACCAAACCAGGCTCCAGAGCTGGAAAGGCCTTCCACTACCCTGTACAGCTAAGAGCTGCCAACATTAGCACCTCGGTTTGGGAAAAGAGATTTCCCAGGGGAAAATATAAACCAGTTTATCCTTCCCATGGAAGGAGATAGCAAGGTCTATGCCCAAATCCTAAGAGGCTCCCACCCACGAGGCTGAAACAATCAGCAATATTCTTGCTCAGGATAACAGCAGCATGTATGTCAGGAATGCAGGGAGCACAATACTATTATGTTGGAAATCCCTTGCTGAATTTGTATGTGGTGCAGGTTTTGGTCATTAGTATTACACAGAAGAAAGTGAAAATAATAAAGCAAGAACTCAATCCATTCAGTCCTTACCAAGAATATAGAGAGCCCAGAAGAACTTGACTTAAAACCAAGTATAAAATATATCAAATCTAACAAGGGCACTTCACTGAGGATTTCCCACAGAGAGCAGAACGTCAAGACATACTCATTGCATTATTATTTTTTTTTCTTTCCAGTACTGTGAAAAAGGAGGAAGTTTGTTCTTGTTTTCCCTTTAATCTGAAGAAGGGGCTCAGGAAGAAATGTGGATGACCCATCCCTAGAAGTGTTCAAGGCCACATTGGATGAGCCTCTGAGCAATGTGTTCTAGTAGAAGATGTGCTTGCCCGTGGCAGAGGGGCTGGAACCAGATGATTGTTCTCTACAGCTCCCTGAAAGGAGGTTGTAGCCAGTATCCTCTCCCAAGCAACCAGCAACAATAGGATGGCCTCAAGCTGCACCATGGGAGGTTCAGGCTGGACATCAGGAAGAATTTTTTC
Organism: Daphoenositta chrysoptera; assembly: GCA_013397915.1. Taxonomy (NCBI): domain Eukaryota; kingdom Metazoa; phylum Chordata; class Aves; order Passeriformes; genus Daphoenositta; species Daphoenositta chrysoptera. The sequence goes on from VZRO01005865.1 coordinate 61,488, forward strand.
ACAGAAAGGGTTGCCAAGTATTGGAATGGGCTGCCCAGGGAGGTGGTGGAGTCCTGATCCCTGGAGGTGGTCAAGAAATGACTGGATGTGGCACTCAGTGCTGTGGCCCAGGACAAGGTGGTGATCAGTCAGTGGCTGGAGCCAAAGATCTTGGTGGTCTTTTCCAGCTTCAATGATTCTGTCATCTTTAAGGCCCCTTCCTTGATTCTATGAAGAAGTGTCTTAATTGTTTAAATAGGTTCTAAGTCACCAAAACCAGGCAGCAGAATTGCTTACAGTAGGTTGGGAAGTCAACAGTGATCTGGGAGTATGCTACCAGATAAAGTAAAGAGTAAAAAAACCCAAAACCCACTAAAGAGGCCATTCATCTTAGATTTTGCTCCTGTAGTTGTCCTACATTAAATTGTATCTCAGTGTTTTCCTCTGCAGTTTCTGCCTTAGATGGCAATTCAGGGAAGTGCAAGTTGAAAACTGTCTGTGACAAACTGGGGGTAACCCCATCCCCTGGCTGATGCAGGAACACCGACTCCATCAATCCTAGTCACTCAACACCTCCTAATCTATGGATTAGCCAAAAAGACCACTGTCAGCAAAAACTGATCAGTTCCTAAGAGCTTGTAAGACAAATGTTACACTGGTGTATTTCTCACTACAGCCTTTAAAGCCTGGGAGGTCCCAACACAAGCTGAAGACTTGACCAAGATTTTATACACGCAGGATTTCTCTCATATAAACAGGTATTTAAGGCACAAATATGCTAATATAATAGTCAGCAATAAAACTATTTAAACACAGCCTGCTAGTTTTTAACTTCAGATTGACAATCCAGAACCCTTGTGTCTCTGAAGTACTTGACAAAGCATTAACTTATGGAGCTCTTCCCTTATAAAAATAGTTACATAAATTTATATGCACCAATCCCCCACTACACTGCTTAGCATTCATTAGGCAGAAAAGTTTTGTTACCAAAACACCCCACTCAAACCAGTTACCAGCAGCAACAGTGAACTACAGCACCAATAACCAAATGTTTAGCATTTGGGAGTCTGTGAAAAATCTGGAAATTGCTGCTCTGATCAGCTTTTGTACTTGGAAAGCACTTTTTGCACCATTAACATGGAAGGCTTGCAAATCAACAATACAAATTCTTCTGCAAATTAAATTGTGGAGGCATGAACAGGAGTGAATTAATTACATGTTTTATGGGGGAAATCCTAGTCAACTTAAGTCTTTCAGGTACAAATTTGAGCTCAAATTCAAGGTTGACAGTGTCCAATCGACAAATGATTTCAGGTAGGTTTGACAGGATCTCAGAAGTTACTAAACTTGTAAGCAGTCCCACCAGCACTTCTTGCATGAATTTGGCATAATTTAAAAAGTAAGTCTTGTCCAGTTTTGGAGAAGACTTAAAATCTATCAGATCCAGTTCAGGTACAGAAGTACAAAACCCAGCCTGCCAGACTGACTTTAATGTCTTGGTCCTAAAATTGGTCTGCTAGAAGCTCAAAGCCTTTTCATCATTCACTTCACCTGATCCCAGTGGAAAGAATTCAACCCTTTTACTTTCTCTTAAACCTCGATTCTGACAAGTAGACAAATCATAATTAGCAGAACATACATTTTTATTTGACTCCCTCCAGCTTTAACACTACCTATGTGTGTACACTGATTACTTGTATGGCAGAAGAATCTATCACTGAGGCAATGCAGGCAAGTTCAAGTGGTCTTGCTAAATGCAGAAAGCTGGCTGAGTTTAGATAATTTTTTTTTACCAGTGTGTCTTGTAATTTGGAGTACAATATATTTTCAGAAAAAATAAAAGCTTTAGAAGTCATATTTTATAAAGCTATGTCAGATATAGTAAAGTATAGACATATTCTTATGATGATAATGAAGTGACACGTGAATAAATTGGTATTATCGTGGTTTTGTACATTTAAAAAATTACAGCACCTAAAAGCTTTAAGGCATAATTTCTTTTGACTTATTCCATAGTCATCAATTTGAAAATCAGAGCAGAGATAATTAGATACTGTGGCTGCAGGCCAAACTGAGATGTTTCACATACATGACAGTGTGTAGACAGGCCTTTGCAATTGTTCCTTGGCTTCCTACTGCAGCTGAACCTACCTTCTGCAACATAACCCTGCCAGCATACACAAAAAAAAAAGAATTAAGAAATTCAATATTATTGAATATCTACCTGAGAGCTTCATGAGGAGCTCAGATGCTGCCTTGACTGACATATCCTGCCTCATCACATTTGCCTGTGCTTCTTGTGGCTTGAGTTTCTCTTCCGGGACGTTTGGAGCTGAGGCTTCAGGTTCTTGGCTGAACACGTAGCTGGACTGAGACACGGCTGAACTTGCAGCTTCTTCATCTTTAGGCTCCTCTTTCACTTTAAAATTAGGAGTCAAGGGCTCTTTTTGATTTGCAGCTGTCAAGAGAAGGAAAGAAGTGAGACTTAGTGTAATATATAATCCTGGAGCAGCTAGTTACAGGAAGAAACCATAACCTGAGAAATGCTAGAGCAGGAAGCTCTAGCTGGAAGCAGACACATCAAACTGTGCTCAAAGATGCTTCAAGGGGCAATCAAACTTCTGCACCTTTTCTAAAAAAGGGGTGGTTTTAAAACACAACAGCTGCATGTACCAAAGCTCAAGAGAACATCCTCTTCTCTTTCCCCCACTACTCCTCCGAAAAGCACTTCCCTGGTCATTGGTTTGTAGGTTTTCTATAGACTTGGTGGATATTTAAAACATCATTTCATGTAAGGGCAAATTTGGCAAAGCCCGAGGGTATGACGTGAAGTTTTTAGAGTATGGAATAGAGGCACGAAATGAAGAGTAGGAAGATAGAAAACCTAAGAGGGGAGTAAAAGGGAAAAGACAGCAAATAGTCTGGTTCTAAAAGCTGGTATGTTAAGAAAGAGATCTGAGGGACGTTCAGAAGACAGCTCTGCACTGTTCCAAGTTCTATATCCATATAAAGAAAGAGTGAGTTTAAAATATTCCTTTCAAATACTCCATCTAAGCAGCTGCACAGCCTCAGAGGAGGGTAAGGAAACTTTGGGGAGCTGCTTAAAATCTACGCACTGAGCAATGATGTTCTTGAAGGGTCTTTCCAATACTCTTTGACAGTGGTAGATCCTTTGCACTCTGTTTGGTCAAAATGATAAAACCAGAACAGCTCTTAAACAATACTTCCAAGCCCAGCTAACATAAATTCATGGGCAGATGCACGACAAACTGAAGGCTAAAGAAGTTGCACTATTTTTCAAGTAAATCTCCTTAGAACTTTTTTTATATTTAACAATGAAGAGATACTTCCTTCCCTGTCTCCTCAAGACTTTTTCTTGACCAAAATTTCACTTTAAATTCCCAGTAACTCACAGCAGATGACTCCTTGAGTACCTTTAACTTTGGCGAGTTTACATCTTTCCCACCTCTCTAAACTTCTGTCTTCACAAACACAAAAGACAGAGCATTGTCCCCAACAAATGTTGCCAAAAAATGTTGCCAAAATCTGTCAACATTTACTGCTTAAATCCTTGGTCTACTTTCTCCTCCACAGCTTCTTACCTACTGTCAAGTCTCCTCACTTTTCTGGCTTTTTTCCTCAGACACTCTCCTTCTCAGCAATTCCCCCAAAACTCCTAGAGAACCCGAATTCCTACATCCCACCATGAAGTGCTCACCATCTCCCAGAGACCCAAACTCTAAAATATGAGGTGAAATTGCCATCTTTATCAGAACTAGACACTTAAATTTGCTACTTTGAGCCTTTGTTCATTTCCACACAATTTTGTTTTGCGTTTGTCTTTGGGGATGTGCTAATAATTTTTAAAGCTGATGTATTACCCTGTAACACAACACATCTTTTTAAATTATATTTCAGAGTTGTTGGATTTTCCTCCTTGTTGGTTGGCAAGCCATTACCAAAGAACAGGATTAAGGCAAGTGGTATAAAGAGTGCACACATTAGTAATGTGCACATACACATTAGTTCTATTCACTTCAGGAATTACATTACCTTTAATCTGTAATTTTTAACATGATCTATAGACACTTCTACCAGCATCAGGAATGGCTTTTACTTTTTTTTTTTTTTAAGAAAAGCCAAAGCAGAAATATTAAATATTTAAACATGTTTTAACTCATAAAAATACAGGTTAAAGCTCTCAAGCCAATCTTAACTTTACCTAGGTACTAACGAAAAAATTCCATCTATCTTCTTTATCCTGGCCTCAGTCTATTCTGGGGTTTGACCTGGGGTGATGGGTGGTCACAAAAAAAAAAAGAAAGACCCAAACCTTCTCTGCTGAATTACCTTCTCCTGTCTTATGCTTTTAAAACATGCCACTCCAGCTGCTATGCTGATATGAAAAATACCTCCACCAGGATCTGAGTGCAGCTGAGAGAGAGCACTCTGCCTGAACTTTCAGAGAACATTGAGGAAAGAAAAGGTCTTTTAAATTTATTCATTTCAAAAAGGTATTAATTCAACTTTGTCCCAGAAAATAAAGGAAGCATGAGTCTGAGTGAAGAGGTAAAGACGACCCACTGAGAACAACCATTAACCTGTGGACCCAGCCTTGTCTCTGCCACGAGCCAGGGCAGCAAATGAGCCAGGTAGAGGAAGCACTTCAGGCTGGGTGAGCCTACATGCTCTCACCACTTAAAATAGAGGTGATATTAAACTCCCATAGATCAGTGTAAGTTTGCAACCACACACCATGGCAAAAACATCCATAAATAAATAGAATCTCTGGAACAGAATTCATATAACATCACAGACTTAAACAAGGAACTTATTTCAAGAGTTAGGTGCTATAGCATGCAGTGGCAGAAGATGCTTATTGGATTATCCTACCACGAGAAAAAGGATCAAAAGGAGTGCTTTTGGAAGAAATTAGCATTTTTTTTAAACCCTCTTATCACCAAGCCAAAAGTCAGCAGCCAATCTGACCCAATCCAAGGGCAGGTGTAAGGTGGTGCCTCTATGCTCTTCATTCCAGGGCATCCTACTAAGATGAAGACAAGCTCTAATAACTCAGAGGACCAAAAAAATTCAAGGTAGATCACATCAGAGTTTAAACAGTTTAGTGCTAGTCCAGTTCTTGACCCCTCAATGCAGGAAGAACATTTAGGTGCTGGAGTGAGTCCAGAGAAGGGCAAGAGAGCTGGTGAAGGGTGTGGAGCACAAGTTTTATGAGAAGTGGCTGAGTGAGCTGAGGGCGTTTAGCCTGGAGAAAAGGAGGCTCAGGGGTCACTATCACTCTCTGCAAGTCCCTGAAAGGAGGCTGTAGCCATGTGGGGGGCAGTCTCTTGTCCCGGGCAGCCAGCGACAGGACAAGAGGAAATAGCCCCAAGCTGCACCAAGGGAAGTTTAGGTTGGACATCAGGAAGAATTTCTTCCAGAATGAGTGATTAGACATTGGAATGGGCTACCCAGGGAGGTGCTGGAGCGACTGTTCCTGGAGGTGTTTAAGGAAAGACTGGATGTGGCACTCAGTGCTGTGATCTGGTTGACGAGGGGTGTTTGGTCATGGATTGGACTCAACGATCTCAGAGGTCTTTCACAAACTGATTGGTCCTACGAAGTGACAGATCCAGAACGAATCAAGTTCCCCTCTTTTCCTCTGGCCACCTTTCCCTTTCTCTCCTTGCCCCACCCAAGCTCTCCTGCAGCGACAGCACGTGCTGCTAGGAGCCACTGCCTCCTCACACTTCCGAGCCACGATCCAGCCTAACAATGATGAACAAAACCGTGTTATAACAGGTCAGCCAGCACAGCATCAGCCATCATCTGAACGAGCTCTTCATGAGACATGCATAAGCTGTGTGTTTACAATACTTCACCTATGAGAAAAATAAAACAGAGTCCCCCAACCCAGAGGAAGCCCTGAACGTGTGCCTTTGGCAGTATTACATGAAGGAGAAGGATCCCATACTGTTGTTCTTACCTCTGTCACTGATTCTGCCTAATCTAGATGCTTTGTTTTGGACAGAAGAGGGAATTAATAAATTAGGAAAGAAGTAGAGTCTTATTTCTTTAATTAACTGGGAGCACATTCCTTAAACTGATGATGTTTTCTAAAACCCAAACATTTAAATTGTAGATAAATTACAAAAATAGAAGAGTTATTTGCCTCATTTTTCTTTCCCTAGAAAATAAAAACAAAATCAGACAACTACTGGGTCAGTTTCAAGCCACTTGCTACAATTAATAGGGTTTTTACTCTTTCTTGAAATATACTAAAGCAGATTCTAATGTAAATGAAGCCTAAAATAGAAGGACAAATAAAAATGGGGAGGTTGTCTCATCTATTAGATCCATACATTAAAGCTAGAGGGGAAAAACCCCCACAACATAAAAAAGACCCCCTAAATAACAGAAGTCCCCACCACTCTTGCCTCTGTCCCATCTTGGATCCACAACTATGGACAAAATTGATAACACATGGGAAATAGCAAGTATGATGCATCCACTAGTCATTTTAGGGAAAACAATAAACAGATGTAAGAAAAAAACATTTCAAATAAGGGAATTAAAAGTTTACTATGACCAAGTTTTAAAAATCCCCTGACTGAGGAATCCTTAAAAAAAAATTAGAACTAGACAAGAATGAAAAATAATATGTTGAAGATTATTAAAGTATATTTGAATGACAAAATTATTACTCCCCAGAAAGAAGAGTATCTTCTATCTACATACAAAAATAAATACACACACATATCCCTAATTTGTATTTAATTTACATTCATTCTGAACAGCAGTGAGAACAGAATGAAGAATGTGTTGTCTGCAGACTGAATAAAAAAAACCCCAGCAATTTAATTTTGAAATACACAGTGAGGAAACAAAACAAACCCACGTAGCAAATGAAACCAACAGGCAGGAATCTCTCAAGCACGGTGGATAATGCTCCATTTGTTCCATTCCATATCCAGAACAAACACAGATCAAAGAATATTCCAGACTGCTGATTTTTATCTTCCTGGCAACTGGAATCATTTGAGCCATTTGGCAAAAGTAGATGATGAAAGTTATAACACTTTCCTGAAACTGCCAAATGCCACAAGAAAAGCTTTGGGCATCTGCCACTAATCTGAAACACTCTGGTAGAAGCTGCTAACTTCATCAGTCCACTTAAGAGGATTTCTAAATGCTCAAAATGTTTATAACTGAAAGAGGAAAAATGGGCTGATTACTTCCAAGCCAAGCTCAATATTACAAGTCACAATCAGCAAGAAGGTGGTCACTGCTCCATCTGTCTGAGAGAAGAACATGAGGAAGAAAACAGAATCCACAACAAAAAATCTGCCACAAAAGAAAAGGCCATGAGAAAAAGCATCCACAGAGTCTGGGTTGAAGGGAACTGTGATGAAAATGCTGCAGTACATCACTACACCTTCATATTATTTTATCAGTGATGCCAGACTATAGCTCCAGAGATCAGAGACCAGTCATGGCTGAGGAAAAAGGGGAAAGCTAACTATCCTGATCATCTTTAAAGCTGCTCTGTGTTTAGGGAGCTGGAGTCAAGCACAATGAGACATAGCAAAGGAGAATGACCAGTCCTGCTACTGTGCCCTCAAAATTTCACCATGTTCTAATCCAAGTGGAATGGAGGAGTCAGGCAAATTGCTAAGGCAGGTGTAGAAGCACACATCTCTCCCAACACCCCAAGATGTCTGCTATGCAGCCTAAGTCCCATAGGCTAAACAAGGCTGTAGCATCTGCCAAGACCATCTCCTCCTTTCCAGGTAAAAATCAAAACAGCAGCAGAACAGGTAAAATTGTGAGGAAGCTGGAGAAAAGAGAGGGAGGAGTGAAAGGGGCAAGGAGGAATTTGTTGCTGATAAGAAAGAATTACTTGCAGTATGGGAATGTCTTCTCTCTACAAAGGGGCAAAAACAGGGGAGAGAAACACCACCAGACTGACCCTTGTATTTGTTTAAGAAAACAAAAAACAAAACAAACAATCAGAGATGATTGAACTAACAGTGTTTTCAAATCCCATTTTGGATGGATGTGAAAGAAAGGCTCATGAGCTCGGACTTCTGCCCAGAGTAATGGTGTATTCAGGGAAGCAAAAGAGCCACCAGCCTAGTCCAGTCCTATATTCCAAATGTGAGAGTTTGTGTAGACATTAAACCTAAATTGTAAGCACAGACCTGGTCCAGCATCATATTGCTGACTTCTTTTAAGTTGTATTGGACTGAGTACACACAAAAAAAAGGAGTTTGTTATTCTGCATTTTAAATTGCTGAATTAGAACAGAGACTACACTGCTTTATCTTGCTAAATTCTACGTATTCCTTCAAGCTGTAAAACACGACAGGTGCGATTTTAAGGATGCTGGGAAATTGTGGATGCAAGACTAGAAATCGCTGACAAGATATTTAAAGGGTGATGGTACATCAGTAGCAAAGATTAGAACAAGATTTTATTTGCCCAAGTTTTAAGTAGATGTGCTATTGCCCCTTCACAATTTTATTTCAAACAAAAGACCTATACAGAAACTAGGAAACTGCAAATCTGGAGAGACTTCAAAGAGAGAACTTGATGACATCAGGGGTATTTACACTGACAGCAGCATTAGGGGATTCACAGTATTTTTAAATTAAGGACATGGCTCAGTAATTGCCAGTCCTGTGCACTTACATATTCTAATTGAAATTTTACATTCTGACATAAACTACAAATCCTAAATATAGACAGCGTGGTCTTTTCTTTGGAACTTGCTACTCAAATACATCAATTATGGCAATTTAATTGGACATGCTTTTATTTTATTAAAAATAGCTGTTTGAAGAGTTCAAGCCAGCCAGTTCAGTACTGTCAGTGGCAAATGATAAAACACTTCAAATTACTTGTGTTACCTTTAAGGAATGCGGTAATTTTCAAGAGCCAAACAGAACAAATAATCTAAGTGATTACTTAGCTTATCTGTACAATACGCTGTATGTAGCTGTCTGATGATTTACTCTTTCATTATTCCATTAATGGAATCAGCTAATAAAACATGAATGCAAAGCCCAAATATTTTGGACAGTCACCAAAGTCCCACGGTGGCTTTATTTCCCAAAATAAAGACTTGACTCCTCGCACGACTGTGACGGCAGATATGACTTAAACTGGGAGAAAAGAGTTTCTAATTGGTTTAACATGGCCAGCCCCAAGTCCTCAGCATTTTTGCTCCTTCCTCCTGTTTTTTTAAAGTTGTTTCATGCAAGTAACTTGGGGAACATAAAAAGAACAGCAGAAGCAGGGCACAGTTGATACCACTCCACAAGATGAAGAGACCTGCTTGCTGCTGCAATGCACTTGTTTAAACACAGAGAGGTGGGGGAGGGAGGCCAGCAATGAAGGATGTGTACCAATTACTGTTTCCACACAGAATCCCGTGGAGAGCAATAGTGCAAGAATTCCATTCATTTTGTTGGGATTCATTTATTTCCAAATGTTAAAAGTTACTGCAGCACATAACGTAGGCACAGTAATAGCATCACTAGGGTAAGCTGGCCATTGTAGTTTGGATCATTGTGAAAGACATTTTTTATTACAAAAAAAAACCCCAAAAAACCCAAAGCCTGAAAAGTGGGTGGAAGGACATCAGTATTTAAAGAGATGTGCTGTATAATGTCTGCCACTGAAACCTTTGAAACAGGAAAATCAAATACTCTTCAAAGTAAGATATGAATGCTGTTACAAAGTTTCTATGTGGAATTAATGGACTGGGGGAGGAAAACTTTCTGGTAAAGCACCGACACAGCAAAACACTGGGAAAACTTAAAGTGTACAAGCAGGCCTACTGAAATCAGAGGGGGGAAGATTTGAAGGTAAAGACATGCCCGTGCTTAAATACTCTTCTGTTAATGTGTTAAGAGTCATCTGCTAATTTTCTTTACAAATAAATCTGAATAAAATTTCAGAGAACCCTTTTAAATTCCTTGCGAATTTAAAAGCCTCCGCTACCTTAAACTAGGACCTAGAGAAAGGAATCTGGGAAAAAAAAAAAAATCAAGATTTGTTCTAATTTTTAGATTTACATTTGGTGATTTATGTTATGCCTTATTTCATAAAACACATAACTAAAGATCTTTCTGGCAAGCTATGGCACAGAATTGGGCATGAAGTGGTCTTGGAAAGGTCACCCACACCAGTATTTCTCACTCTCTTTAAATCTAAAGCTTCCATGAGCCTTTCTGAAAAAAAAACTGAGTGGCTGTTTTGAGCAGTGTCACCATAATTCATCTCTGGCCCGCTCCAAATCAGATCTAACTTTGAACATCTGTAAAATTTTCCCCAGTTTGCATCACTACAGCTTGCAGCTTCTTTTGTTCAGACGACATTTCTTGTCATTCCTTACAACATCCTATGGCCACTGATTGAGATACACAAATTTACTCCATCTCACTGCCTAATATGTGACCAGCCATATCTGATAGGCAGCTGTTTTTACATTTCCCCAGTGCCAGAGATGCCACAATCTCTCCAGCCAAATCATCCTAGAGGTATAAATATCTTAGCTTGGGAAAGAGTTTCATAATAGTAACTTAAATCTTACAGTGATACAGTCCTGTTACTTTTTGTCCTAATTACAATGATTTTATGATTATTTACTATCATCTCCATTCTCCTGAAAACTGTGCTAAGGCACGTGGAAAACAAAGAGGTGATTGGTGACAGCCAAGGTGGCTTAATCATGGGCAAATCATGCCTGGCAAATTTGGTGGCTTTCCATGGTGGGGCTGCAGCATTGCTGGACAGGGGCAGAGCAGATTTGTCCACCTGGACTTGTGGCAAGCATTTGACACTGTCACGTGTGACACCCTTGTCTCTGAACTGGAGAGGCACAGATATGATGGAGGAACTTCAGCAGGTTTCCCATGAAACTGGAGGTATACAAACTGACACCAAGCAAGAAGAGGAGCAATAAACATTGGCAAGCAAAAATAAATGCTCATTTAGAACATCAATATTCAATAAGAATAAATGCCAAATTCTTAAAGTCTGTATATCTATCTACTGCTTCTTTCTTAGCCACAAGGCCTGTCAGAGAAGAAAATTAGATTGTTTTGACATAATTTGGTCTCGAAAAATCTGTGTTGGCTGTTACAGTTGGCATATACAATTTGAGATGTCAAAAGATTTATATCATTGGAAAGGTAGGGCAAATAATTGAAGCTCTGATGGGCCTAACAAGACTGTCGTAATAAAGAAATCACTCAAAGGAACTTCGTTCAGCAGAGAAAGCCATCAAAACTGCAGCTAATACTCAGCCAACTTGCTAAAAGAGAATTACTTCTACTCTAAATTTATGCACTCTGTATTGAGGAAAGCATGAACTAAATGTATGTAACACAATATAAATCTCAGAAGAAAAGAAATTCCCTTCCTTCTGACGTTGCTCTTCTCGTGTAGCAAATTTGGTGCCTGGCAGTACATTTTAATCCAAATATGCGCACATACAAAATTACAGATACATCTCGCTCCCCCAGCGACTTTATAACATGTTGCTAGGTAACAGTGCATACAAGTCAGGTTTCAAGACCTTTAGTAAGTCACCATAAAATAACTGCATAGGCCTTTTGCATGAATAATGTACATTTGTATCTTTTCTCTGATGCCAATAGATCAGACACTGAAAGCACCACCGTCTGCCAAACTGTGAACAGCTTCCCATCAACTGCTGCATGAAAAGCCACACACCGAATTGTTGCATGTTCTCTCAGCTTCCAGGCTTCCCCCCCTCTCCTGCACTCTGCTCTCGTTGCTGCTACGTGCAGCCATCACGAGCACCACCCTCCCCAGGCCAGCCCTGCTGACGGGCAGAGCCTCTTCGTGCACAGCAACCCGAATTTAAGATCGACATTGGAACAACAACATGTGTGGGACAGCTGTGTGACAGGGTAAGATGGGTCTCATACTGAGTCCAGATTTGAAACTCCAGTAAAGAAATGTACAAGCAAATCAAACCAGACTCATCCTGCCTGCTTTTCATCAGTCAGAATAATAATTTATATTGACAGATTATTTAGATTTTTTTCTGGGAGAAGTCCTGTGGCTTCTTCCAACCAGCACAGCAAACCATTTGTGCCAGCCCAATTCACCTCCTGCTTGCCCTCAGCTGTTTTCTCTTTTTCTGGCTGGCTCCATGAAGCCTCAGTCTTGATTTCTTGTATTAACCCATTCTATTCCATTCCTCACAGAACTGTGATCCCAGAGGTATAAAGATCTGGGAAGATGAGGAGAGAAAGATTTTCCTAGACAAATGGCTGTGGTTTCATCAAGGCTGGGCATTAAGACAGAGCTAATTCCTTAGTTTACCTGACTACAAAATTTGCTCAAATATAACTTACTTTCCATCTAAAGAAGAAAGCTGACATTATTTTCTATTGAAAAGGCTATCTTCTATCTGCAATGTCTAGAATTTCCCATTGGGATTGAGATGTCCTTGTGAAACAGAAGTTTCTTGAGTGACATATTTCCTGACTTCTTTCTCTTCAAAAATTCAAGGCCAATTTTGAAAACATTTGGCATAGAACACCTCCCCAACATATCTACTGTTCTGAAGTATTCAGTCAAATCAATAAAAAAGCACATCAAATATAATAGATCCACCCTAAACACATCCTACACTTCAGTCTCACATATGAATATCATTCTTATAGCAATAATCTGACAGTGAGAAAACACTAAACACATACTTGACATTAGATATAGATTTCAGTTAAAAGAATAATTAAAAAAAAAAAGCTGTACCTGAATCTCTAGGACCACTCTTCTTTTAAAAGTGTTAACAACAAAACCCAAATGCAGTAACATTCACATTTCACATGTTTTTACTACATAAATCTCAAGTACTACTCGGAAAGGAAGGTGACCAATATTTTATTGGTCCTTTTTAACAGGTGGGTAAAGGCAGAGAACTTAAGAACTGAATTTTTTAACATTCTGGGCACTTTGGTGACCCTCAGTGATTTCAAACTAGAATTACAAGTATTCAGCATGCCTGGAAAACACACCACAAGAGATTTGCCAAGGTAAATGCTAATGAACGTGAAAGCCTGGATAAATAGTTCTCACTCCTAATCCCAGCAATTAAACAGCAAAACCCCTCTCTCCTCTCACTGCTTCCCCTCTGCCCTGCATCATACCCCTCTGCTATCAAAAGAAACAAGAAATTATAAGTTAAGAAGCTACAATGTTTTTCTCCTTGCAATTCCACGACTTAGCAAACCCAAGACAAAGTGTCTCTTAGCCCATAAAGCAGCAGTCGATGCTGCTGCTCAATTACCTGACAGCTTCATAAGAAAATCTGATGCCATCTTGACAGAGATGTCTTGGCTGAATAGTGCTGATGCTGTATTGGCCACAAAGTCAGAGGAGTCTTTCAGCTTTGTGTTGTTGGGGGCTCTGTCAACAGTGCTAAGAGCAAAAGGTGCAGCTGAGGTGCCAGTGTCATCTTTGGGCTCTTCTTTCACCAGCAAAGGTGGAACCCCCCCAGCAGGCTGCCCAGCCACGTCGGGCGTTTTGGATACAGATGCTGATCCCGTGAGGTCAGGCCCTGCTCCTTCCCTCTGTGGTCCCGGGCAGGAGTCACTGTTCAGCTGTGGTGACCCCTTCACCTCAGTTTCTGGCATTTCCTCCTTCACTTTAGACTCTGTCCTGAGGAAATGCTGATGGCAACGCATGTGGAGTTTCAGGCTGAAGTGGCGGGAGGAGGTAAAAGGGCATAGCTGGCATTGGAAGGTCTCACCCCTGTCTTGGTGCTGATGAACCTGGTTCAAGAGGTGAAAGATAAAAGCATGTTTTAAGCCAAGCAGATTAACAGCATTGTAGAAATCTCAACTCTGCATTTCTCACACCATTAAAAAAAAAAAAAGGAAAATATTAACTAATGAGTGAACTGTTCATTCTGAGCACTTGGAAAGTGGTCAGACACCAAGAACACTAGGATTCTTTCACACAAGTCAAAGAACATAAACATCAGACTCAAGTGAAAACAAAAAAAAAAATCAGGAACATCTGTTTCTGCAGCTTGGAAATGATGAAGTCTGCTTTGGATCAAACAGTCCTTACAACCAGATCCTGATGACCTGTCAGTGCATAAAGACTTCCAAGCTATAACTAATAGCTTTCTTGATTAAAAAACAAACATCACTCTGTGCAACCTAACCAATAAAAATTGTTCAGAGCAACCCAGGAGAAAAAAAAAAAAAACAAAACCCAACCAGCACAGCAATGTCCATCATTGATTTATGTTTCATTAGAGTGAAAACACAGCACCTGGCAATACCGAGGAGCTATTGAAACAGTTTGCTGCAAATTAATTCTACCAGAAAATAAACAGCTCTTCTATGATAAAATAGAAGCATGAGAGATGGTGTCTGCCATTTATTCTAGTTTATCAGTCAATTAAGGATCACAGTTAATCTTACTGTCCTCATATTTTGCCTGCAGGCTCTTTGTCATAGAGCCTGCATGCTCCAGTATGAATACAATGCCTGGTATCCTCAGGCTCGATCCCCATCACCTTTTAAAGGGAACTCCATCCATCCGTGTGTAATGGCTCACGTATTATATGAGCAGACACACTCATTAAACTCTATAAGCTGTATACATATAATTATACAATTTCTTGCTTCATACAGTACTCATTAAAGGGAAGGAACAACTGAGCCCAGCATAATAGCAGCGGGGCTGTTGAAAAATCTTTTCGCTATGGCTTCACAAATAAATTTTAAATCCTGACAGCAGCACTCCAGGCTACTCTCTGCAAAAAGGCTGGCAAATACATACATTTGTTCCTTACTAATGGATGAACATGTGATCAGGGCACACTGGCACCAGCTGAGCTCCACACATTCGCTTTCACTTGTGACTCAAGTTGGTTGGAAACATTTCAGTGAGACAGATTTTTGTTGGAAAATGGCAATTTGTTGAATGCAAAATATTTCACCTGAAACATGGAGAGGTTTGTTGAACTCTTGGCAAACAAGGTGTGATTCCCCTACCCTACTGAGTGGCACTCTTCCTTCTCCCTGCTCCCTGGGCTTGGCTCAGAAGCAGCCAGCTGTGTGCCAGGGATCCAGGGCTTGCTGCTACAGCCTGGGAGTCCAAAAGCCCTGAGGGCTGCAGATCTACACGAGGAAGCTTGGAAAACCTAGCTTTAGCTAAGGCTTTCAGCACTTTCCAGTCTCCTGCAGAGCTGAGATTAGATCCCAAGGGCCCTGGTGCAGATGCTGCAGAGCTCCAGGGTAGCAGCAGCATTTCCCAAACAGGGCTCTGTCGGAATTCAGGCTGGACTTTCCCATGGTTGTAGACTTGGCCTGATTCATTTCCTATATAGTAAGAGGAACTCGGTCACAAGCTCAGATCCAGGATTTCCAGCTCTACACAAGCCCTCAACTCAGGTCTGTTAAAATGTGAAGCTGGGAGATGTCCCTCTTTTTGTACGTTTTGCATTCAGTGAAGACACATTTCACCAGTGCTGTGTAACTTTTCAGTCGGTGGTTCTTCAGGGTCTCTGGAGGTGCTAGACAGATAGCAAAAGAGAATTTCTCTTGGCCAGAATGACATTCTCAATACTGTATAAGCATGACATTTACAGACAAAGCAATTCTGGGATCTTATAATTGCACCTTACAATGACAAAAAAAAGGAGAAAGTAGCTAATGCTAACCTAACACAGATTTAAAGCAACCTTGCAGAAGAATAGCAGCACAATAAATTCTAAATATTAGCAGTTTACAATGCAAATGCCAACCAGATTGCCTGTCTACACTAGTGGAAGCAGGATGGTCTGTGAGCACAGCAGTGTGTAAGCTCTCTTCACAGAGAACACCGAGATGTACTCAGGGCAGCAAGCACCCTCACCATGGCAACTTTATCTCTTACACCCACAGATTCTGTGTGCCAGGGTTTCTCTCCAGGATCCCCTTCAATCAACATTTCCCTGCCTATGTATTTAACCACGTCTTCCAGAGGCCCCAGTCACAGCCATCAATAGGATGCCTTCAGAAGGCTGTCACTGCTGCAGGCGGGTGACAAAGCCTGTGTGGGAGCCCACCTTCTCTCCCCGGGAGTATGGCATGCCACCCCTGCAATATCTTTTGAGAATGGATGAAAATAGGAGCCACTGATTCATTCGATTTGGATTTTTTCTCCTGCCCAAAGACAGTAACTCCATCAACAATGGATTTCTCATCAAATAAAGAACGTTTATAACTCACAGCCAAGGAATGACAGAGTTCAAACCCAAATATTTTGAGTATTGAAAGGAAAAATTTTAGATCTAGAAAATGAAAAAATGAAAAAAACATTAAGCCAAATATTTAGCCCCCAATGTCCAGCGTCCATTCCCACCAGAAGATTTTAACTTTTATTTTATTTTCAAAAATAAATAATAATAATTTTAAAATCTGAACACTAAAGCTAAGCTAAAATCCCTCTAAAGGAAAAACTGTCCCTTATTTTCCCATTCAACAGCAGCTAAAAGAGCCAAGAATTGCCATTCTTTGCCATTTGGGGGGAAAAGTCAAGGCAGCAACTACTTGCTGCAGAATAAAAAACAAGAAACCCCGTAGAGCTACACAGAAAGCCACAGGGGAGATTTAGGCCACTCAGTGTTACAGCCCAAAAAGCTGCCTGCTCCCTCCATGAGGCAGAGAATGGCTCTTACACTGTGCTAATGCTACCCAAACCATCAGATGTCTTCTTTAGACTCCAACAGGCTCTTGCTGCAAGAACCACAGGCAGGAGGAGACAAGAGTGCAGCTGGCAGGTTTTCCCCAAAGTGCCAGTCTGAGCCCAGCTGCTGCCAGATTTGGATCTCTCTGAATTACACTGCAACAAACCACAGTGCACAACCTGCTCATACACAATGCTTCTTTCAAAATCCCATAAAACTACTGTTTGACTTCTGCCAGAACCACTTCAGGGCTTCTGGCTTCGGAGTGTATTTCCTTTAACCACGGATGTCCTCCTTGACTGGGCAAAGTACTTGTACCATCTTTATTTTAACCCTACAGCCTGCCCGGTCTCAAATGCTATTTTGTGGTTCTGCAGTTTTTTCAGTGTGTGCTTGCTATGACACATGCAGCAATTTTCAACGGAATTACAGTGTCCTTACAAACTTTAGGCCTTGTTTGAGGACTTGGGTACAAGTTAACTGTTGGTCAAAATTTTAAATTTTTGTTTCTCTCAGTTTCTCTTGCTGCCCCCTCATTCCCACATTACAAGAAAGAAAAAAAGAGGCCATTCAGTTTATCTTCTCTATCAAGCATTATTCTGATCTCACCTCTCTCACCCTCCTACCAGTCCCATTCTTTTCAGCTTCTGTCTTCAAAGGGAATTCTTTCTTGCCATCCCACTAATAATTTCCACTGCCAGCTTTTAAAATCCCTTCTATTTCTCATATGTCTTTTTTGATGCAGTGACCAGAAGTGGCAGCATACCATATGCTAATAGTAACATTGTTACATTTTCAGTGTTATTTCTGTTTTATTCTCCAGACATTCAAATATCTAATGTGCTTTTTAACCACTGCTGTGCATGCCAAGAAAAGGTTTTCATTGAACTGTCTACAACAATATCCAGATATATTTCCTGAGCAGTTACAGTTCATTATATCTGACAGCCAGGTGCATTATTAGAATCTGGTTTCCAAGGTACAGTACCTTCTATTTGTCAACAATAACTTCATTTGCCCCCTTGTTTATCAGCCAGCCAGCCTCCTTTTGTTCCCTTTCAAGCTTTGCCTTTTTTAATCTCTATTCATGCACATAAGGTTGTACCATTTATAATTCCCTTACCCACAGTCATCACTCTGTGTAGATCACATTTGCTAAAATATGCACAATTCCACTTTTAGTAATGGAACACCCCTCTGTTAGCCTTTTGTCATGCTTAAAATTGCTAATTCCTTCCTACCCTTTGTTTTACCATCTCTTGGTGAATTTCTAATTTGCCATAGTACATCACATTGCTTAATTTATTTGGCAGCTCCTCTGTGAGAAGCTTTGCCAAAGGCTTTTTTTATAGACCAAATAAATTTCAACTGATTTTTAAGTCTGTGATTTTCCTGACATGCTCAAAACATCTTAGTAGAGGAACACATGATTTTCTTTTACAGAAACCACATGTTCCCATCGTATCACATCATTTGTATCATTGTGCTGGTTTTTCTGTTACAATTTTTTTTCTTTTGTGGACATAGTAACTTTCCTGGTATCATAAGCCACTTCTAAGTCATCTTTTAATACTTAAAAGCAACATCCCTGCTGATTTACAAGCCGTAGAGATGTGCCACAGTTACACATACATGTGATCCCACACAACAGGGTAAAACAGGAGTAGGGGTGAGGAAAAGGGTGACACAGGCACATCCTGCAACCTTGTAGCGCTGCTAAAGTTGATCTTTTCCCTTCCCCTTCCCAAAAGCTGGGTAATGCTTTGCACAGACTCTCCTGGTAATGAGACACAGGCATTCACGTTTCTTCTGTGGGATTTAACAAGGTTTTTTTGCTATTATTTTAAAAATTGAGTACACTTTCCATTTTATATCTATCATGTGCCCTCTTTTCATTTCATGCTCTTTTCCAACAAATTCCCTCAATTTAAAATATTGCATTTTCAAAAGTTGAGTGCTGTGGTGCTAGTTTTGATATGATCCTTCCCCTCAGGACACATGTTATTTATATAGTTGGTTTGGTTTTGTTTTTTTTTTTTTTAAACGATTTTCTTGCTTTGCTTGAAAACAAAGGGGGAAAAAAAGGCTTCTCTGCAGGGCTGGACTGGACTAGGTGTTAAAAAAAATCATTTTTAAAAAAGATTTAAGGTAGCAATGCATATGCTGTCTTATCCTTGTCTCACATGCAAAAAGTGAGATTAAAAGGCAGATACTTGAAGTCACTTGTGGTACCTGTCTGAGACTCTGGGCACAAATCTCACGTGTTGAAAAGCTATGCAAGTTTGCATTACCTCCCCTCAGCTGATGGGGAGATCATGGAATCACAGGTGCCTCCCAGGGCTCTGAAAGTTTAACTTTAAAACAAACAAAACCCCCTCCCATTAAACACAGTCAGCATCCCTCTCCCAAGAAGGTGAAGATGCTTTAAAAAGAACCAGTCCCATACTTCACCAAAATGGATTAGGAAAGCTTATTCAGTTGTCTGACACTAGCTGAGGAAGAAAGAGGGAAAAGCAAATCACCAATAGGCACTGAGCACCTGGCCACCTTCCTCAGGACCTTTCCTGGTTCCCACTATCATGTAATTAATAGGCTCCCTAATTGCAAGGCTGATTATAACCCTCTTTGTATTAGACAGGAACATTAATCTGGATCTCACTGAGATGGTTCCTCTTCAGAAGCAGGAAAATCCTGTGGCTGAGCTTCACATGACCTGCCTACCACTGCATTGATCTTTCCTGTTAAGCTTCATCTTCTCTTCCCTCATTTTCTATCAAACCATCACGTTTCAGCACGTGTTCACAATGCCAAGCTTCTTTTCCACTGCTACAACAGCTAGCTCGCCCATTTCTGCCTTGTGTCTATATAGCAGCACAAGGAACATTTATAGATATTGTTTTTGGCCATATGCTCCTCTTCCTCACTCCCCCTTCCAAGTGCTCAGGCTAGTATCCTGTTGCTTTCTTGGAACATATCTGTATGATCTCACAGCCTATCTGTCCACCAATTGCTGAGGAAGATATGTGCATGATCCAAAGGCACCAATTGGCCAAAGTCTGACTGATGCTTGTGGTATTGCTCTGAGGAAAATGTAATCCCTACCAGGAAAAACAGAAAAGCCTGACTACATCTTGCTGAACTGCACCACAACTTTCCATTGCTTTCTGCAGGAGTATATAAGATACTCCCTCAAAAAGAAAACATATTCCAACTGAATATATATTTTGATAAACAGAGTGAAGGGCTCAAGCAGAATACTTGCTGCCTGCTTGGACAAGACACCTCTCTCAGTTACCCATTCATGTTGTCCAGCTTCATTTTCAGTCCAGTACTCTCAGCATCCCTGGAAACCATGCTATGATACCAGAATCAGCTGCTGAGATGCTCCCCCCAGATTCCTGGGAATAAGAGCCCAAACCTGTGGTTACTCATGCACTACAATTTGCCTCCAAAAAAGACTAATAAAATTCTGCGCTGGTCTATTTTAGGATTTTTCTAAGGTGCCTATCGCTGTGGAATCTAAACACAATATAACAATTATAGTTAACACTCTGTGCCTTAAAAGGCAGGCTACTCAGCCCCCCTTGTTTGTTGTGTGTCTGTGTGGAAACTTTCCTTCTGTTTCCCTTCTTGCACCTTTCACTTCCTCGCCTCCAGTTGTGAGCTGGCCCTGGCAAAGTGCCCTTAGTGGAAGAAAGCTTCATCCATGTGGTGGGTAGAACATGCAGATCTGAATATGGGTCAGGGCTGGAATCATTAGATTAAGATGATCTATTAAGATTAGATGATCTCTATTGAGATTTTCTCCACAGCAGGGGACGAGACACCAAAAATGTTGGCAATGTTGTGTTCTGGGTCAGTCACTTAGACATGTTATAATTATCGTAAAATTACACAGCATATATATTATATAGTTCTTGGTCATTAGCCTAAAGACACACACAGTAAGGAAGGCCCACATGGACACACACAGACCACTTATGGAAATTAAATCTCAAAAGAACCAGTTTCAATGGAGAATGCCTACAAGAACCTAGGAAAAAAAAAAATAAGGTGGTTCAAGCTCATGGCCATGTTGCCTAGGAGGAAGCAAAGACAAAACAATCAGATTTTGAGGACTGCAGCTGGACAAAACACCTCAACACATTTTGTCTGTTATCAATAGAGACAAAAACCTGAAAACCAAAGAGCAGCATAAAGGAAAAAAGCTTGGTTTGTTACAGCATCCTGCAATAAAATTTGGCTTGTAACAAATTACAAACACCAGCCCAGTACCTTAGTTCTGAGTGGCCTTTCTGGTTTCGAAAAATGTATCTTCACCTGTAGCCACAGCTGACACACGGGGAAAAAGGAGTGGAGAGGTAGAAGCAGCTCTACCTTCATGGGCTGGCAGCCAGGAAGGAGATAAGGCCAGCTAGCTCCCAAAGGATACTAAGACAATAAGAAAACCAACACACCCAACTGGCATAACTGGGAGAACACTGCATCCCAAGTAGCTCCCAGCTGTGCTGTACCATTTCTGGTGTGTATTCAGTCCATTTTAAATGCTGTTGGCTTATATACATGCCAGTTATTATAATATCATATACATATAGATTCAAAGGCAGCACTGTTTTATAGTGAGAAAAGAAATCTGGTATTTTTTTATTTTTAATCTTGTTATCAATTTATACTTATACCAAAAGGAATTCATATTATGTCTGACACTTTTGGACACAAGACTAAAATGCCCCTTCCTCATTCACCTGCTTCAATTTTGATGTGATAGAAAATATTTTTATTAATAGTCTAGCCAATTGAGGAAAGTCTACGAAACTGATTGAAACTAAAATAAAACATCTTTCAGGCTGTTGTGCTTATGACTCTTTAGATCTATCTGTAAGACCAAAAAACAAATGCAAACCACCTGGTTTTGTAAGACAATTGCTTTCACCTCAAATAGGGACAGTTTTACCAGCAAAGATGCCCAAGTCCATCATGACCTGCATGAATCAGGACACTTCAGATCTGGCCTCCACAGTGAGGCTGAAGGTGGCTGTAATCTCTCACATGGAGTCAAGCAGGCTTGGCTCTGACCTCAGTGATTTCTAACTGAGCATTACGAGGTCATAATCACCATATTACCAAATAATTAACACTACATGCTACATGACTGTACAAGGAGGTATGTTTTAAGCAGATGCAGGCTCAGTTAATGAAAGCATTAATGCTGGGAGGGGAGCAGAAAAGAGCACAAGGGCCTCAGACAGCCATCACTTTAAGAACACAGAGACACAGTGAAAAAGTCCCTGATTTCCTCCAACATGCTACCTGTGACCACCTGCAGAAATCACCATGCCAAAAAGGAAGGGATAGACTCTCAACCTTCAAATAACAATTGTTGCCAGTAAGGCAAAAAAATGCAGAGAACAATTATCTCTGCAGGGAACAATAGGGATGTCCCTTACAAAGCAGGGGACAGCAACAGGCCTTTGCCAGGGAGTAGTAAGCTTCTAGGTGATGCAGGCTTCTGTGCAGGCTGTCAACAGCTGAAAACAAACTAACAAAAACCCCACACTTTCTTGCCATGCTGTGTTCCCATTTTATCTATTCATCCTCTGCTTAGGATGGCCATCTGTGCCCTCTAGTCAACATAGAACACCAAGTCCTAAAAGAGAGAGATAAACACTGAGCTTACTTGATAAGGATTAGCATGATACACTGGGGATGCCAGGGAATAGTGCATTGATCTACAGTAGAAGTGTTAAGGAATGAGCCTTCAGATTTTAGGGAGATGATTTCAGACCTAGCAACAACTTAAACCATAGCAAGATCTGATGCTGTGACCAGAGGAATCTGAATTATTTACACAGAAGGGAAGAGTTTCTTGAGAGTAAGCAAGGCCAGACTCTTGCCCAGTAAGCTCAGATTCTGCAATAGCATATATGAAACCTGAATAGGCATTTCTGTCCCCCCTCGCACCAGTCTGATACACTGTAACACACATTAATCTAAAACAGACAAAATGGGAACTATAATGAAACATTTCACTATTATTATAAAACTCAACGGCATTAACAAGGGAGATTTTTTCACTTCAGCTTCTTCATCAAAGGGCTAAGAGGACAGGTACCATTTTTACTTCATCAAGAACATTCTACAGCTTGCAAGACATGGCACTTTTTGTTGCAACCATGTAGTATTTCAGCTAAGCAGACACTGAATTTCTTCACACTTTTATATCTTTCTGTATCAACACAGATGTTGCTTCCTTCAGAAGGTCATCTTCAGCTTGAGCCCAAAACTTAGGCTGAGATAAAAACACATTTTAAACTTAATGGAGACACTTGAAAACAAAACATTACAGTATAATCTGTCATTCATTTTGGTTTGGATGATTCACTGCTGAAATACCCGCAGTTAAAAGCTACAGCAAGAAAGAAGTTAAAACTGCAGGCCTGTCTGTAGAAAGCAATGGAGACATCCCTGCTAGAGCTGGCCAAGTTGGTTTGGCCACCTAAAGTGAGACACTGGCATGCAGGGTTATTAGCTGGCATCCTGGAGAGCAGCACTGATAGGACTGCCTGGTGTCACATCCCAACCAACACCCCTGATTCTGGTGGTTCCAGGTCTGGAACTGAATCAGTCACAGACAGCTTGTGCTGCACCAAATTGACATAACCCAAGGCAGTCTCAACATTGCATAAAATGGAAAGGCAAGCAATGGAACAAAAGTTATTTCTTTCTCTTTTTATGGTCTCTTTACTTAAGTACAGGCATCATTCGTAGTACAACTAGGGAAATTTTGTTCTGAAAATGAAATAGCTTTGTTATACTATCAGTTTTTGACTGATTATCTGAGCATTTTGATTATCAGCAAAGATTTCCCTTACCTTCATGTGTGATTTGAGATTGTCCTTGCGTGCACAGCGGAAAGGACAGAGTGGGCACTGATGGCTCTTCAAACCCGTGTGAATCACCATGTGCCGTTTCCAGTAACTCTTCCTCTTGATAACCAAACCACAGATGGGACACTGGAAAGGTTTCCCCCCTTCTTCTTCTGAGGCTTAACAAAAGGGGGAAGAAAAAGAGAGGATCCTTTACAGCCACTTGTCAAATACCTTCCCCTTGTAAACATACTCAAGATAACATTTTTCAATGCTAGAATTTCATCTGTAAAGAGACACATCAGTTAAACAACAGGTACCAGAAGTTTCAGTTCCTCCCCTCCTGCATGTACCTTTTCCCTGGATCTAATTATTATCCCTCTGAGAAAGGTCACCATAATTTATAAAGGTTAATGCCCCAAACTTCCTTTCACTAATCAGTAGAGGATGCTACTCTCTCTCACCTGGTCCTAATGCTCCTTATAATTTAACTGCACTGAGATGAATGCTTCTCATAATCATCACTTTTCAGCTTCATTTCCTATCAAAGGCTGGTTGTAGCAGAGTATGGAAAATATGCTTAACTGTTAAAAAATGATCCATTTCCACAACTGATGGTTAGCCAGCAGGGAAGCAGGATATAAAGCACAGAAGAACCTACAACTTAACTGAAAAGCATGCTGGTATTGCATACCAGATACATTTAACACCAGAAGTGAAAGACTTCAGAAGTCCTGCTGCTGAAATTGTTTAGTTATGGCTCAAGCAGATCAGCTGCAGCATTGTCATCAAAGGTCATAGGTTTCCTTCTGCTCCTCTAATTGCCAGGGCTTTAAATCTACTGCCTTCCTAAACATCTGCACTCTGCTTTACTGCCCAATTCACCTAAAAAAAGGATTTGGCGGCACTGATCAGGAAAATATGGTGAGACTTCCAAGTGCAGAACCATCACAAGGTTGAAGGAAAGAGAAATTCCTTGCTGCTGACTTTGCACAACTAACCATCCATCCATCCATCCAACCTCTCATAACAATTTCCTCTCATTATTATAAAGAAAGGCCTACTATTACAGTGGAAATGGATGTCCTTTTCCTCACTGCAAAAGACAAGACTGTTTTCAAATATCCAGAGCTCAGCAATGTGTATCTTGCTATTCAAAAATTCTCTCAGACTATTTAATCTCATTACTATCACTGATAGGGATATAGCAAACATCAAATTCCCTTGATGAGGAACTAAGTGATAAAAACCTCCAGAAAGATCTCTCACACCCTAAAATACAATTCTTAATAAGTAGGAAACAAAACCGTTGCAATTCAACTGATCAGGCAGTCATTATTTAAGTACAGAAGGGGACACAATGTCAAAGCATGTACTATTGCAAGTTCAGAAATTCTCCTTGTAAAGTATTCTATCACACTTAAAATATCAAATCTCTGCATCTCTAAAGAGGAAGCCAAAACCAATGTCATAACTGCTTATGTTTGTTTTTAAACAACTTTCCTTTTTTCTTCACAAAAGGCAGGAAAAAGACAAACCACAGAAAAAACACATGGGTAGCTTTTTCACCTATCACTTCTTTTCCTTCTATCACATCTTTTCTTCAGCCTCTGGTTATCATCCAGAAGAGAAGTGTGTAACAAGTTATTACTTTATTTTGATCCCCTTAAAAATAAATCTGCAATCAGATGAATCAATGGTAATTTAGTACATTACAAAATATGCAAACAAGTAGGATGAATGCACGTGACTTCACCAGGAACAGTGACAATTAGTATTACTCAGGAATTATGCCAGTGTGCTCCAAAGCTGAGCCACATTAGCTCTATACTATACTGCATGAAACTCAGAATAAAAAGAAAATCATGGGTTTCAGCTTTCCTTCATTTATATTGATGTCTATTTTATATCACAGAGTTATTCCAGTGAGGAGAGAATCAGTCAGTGCTTCCCAAAGAAGTTTTGGGAACAAAATTGCAAGCATCACAGGCATTAAGTTACACCAAATAAGTATTCAGTCAGTAAAAGAAAGGTCTGTCACCTACATTCTTTCAAAACTATCGGAACTTAACAGATATTCCAGGCTTCCTTTTAAACTTCACCCCAAATATGTGAGTAGTTCATAAAATTAGCAATATTAACAGATCAATAGAAAAGTTGGTCTTCTCTGTACCACTTTACTACAAAAAAAATGCAAGTAATGATTAGGTTGACCAAACCTGACATGCCATTTCAGAGGCAACTACACTCTGATAAGCCATGGCTCCAGCTTCTTGCCTGAAATAATTCTGAGCAAATAGCTCAGCGTGGTGGACAAAAGAGCAGCAGGCATACTCCTGTTATTAACTTACTCCTCTTTAAATAGCCTCCATCTTTGCTGCTCTTTACTTACATCTAATTAATCTCACTGAGTATTGATCTCATAACCAAAGCTACATGTTGCTGGTGGGGAAGTGAATCAGATTCGTAACAGCAAAGCGAACTCATCAGTGCATTAAAAGTTCAAAGTATGAGAGGGGGGAAAAGATGTCTCAAGCTATACCTACTGGGAAAAGATGCATCTCTCTGGGAACAAGATAAAAAAAGTCTCAAGGAACAACCAGACAGACACAAAAAGATAAAGCATTATAATTTTTTTTTTCGCTTTTAGTGCCGTAAGGTTCTATGCACAAAAGGAATTAGTTATGTGTGACATTTATTTTTATGGCAAATACACACATTCGGCTGCTTTACTCAACTTTTACAGAAGTGAAGTCTTCAATCAAATGTCACTAAATGTGACCTCTTTTCACAAGCTGTTTTTCTCCAAGGCATGAAGGAGTCTGGCTTTCCATAATCAACACACACGTATACTAACCAACGCTTTGCTTTTTAATTTCAGTCATTTCACTATTTAGAGAGGAAAAACTTCATAGCATATCAGAAAATGTTATGGGCATTACACTTCAAAGTTTGCTTGGATGCCAACCGGTGTTGGCTCAGTGTGCACGAAGTGGAAGGAAACGCCCTTCCTCTTGGGGTGCTGGTCCCATGTAGAATAAAAAATGAAGAGTTGTTCCTTGGTTACCAAGGACCTAAGGCAGTCAGCCCCCATTGTTACCTTTTAGCAGCACAGTGTGCTTGGGCCTTCAGCAAAGAGAATACTTGCTGGGAATTTGCTGCATCAGAGCTAGCTTATCCAGTGCCAGTACTACCAGCACACAAGTTTGGAGCACTCCTCTAGTACAAGCTGCACGGACAAGTCCCCCAGTTCCTTGGTCAAACACAGAACCTGGGCTTTACTACAACCACATACTTTTCCCCAGTGGCGTGAACACCTTTTTCCCCAGCAGGAAATAAACCAACAGCTTCAACTAAATTTTAACCCTACTTCCTTTCCATGCATTGCTGCCTTTCTTTTATGAAGGCCAGTCCTCACAGGAAGAGTTACATTAAATTAATGCCCACATTCACACTGGTGTAGCCAGTGTGGGTACTCTTATTCCCACATGAAAGGACCTTTTCTTGGTTTAGCTTATGTTAGTCCAAGAGGGACTTCATCTAAACTAATGAAACCTTTAGGCCAGGCCCAGGCCAAGAATAGTTTGCCACTTTAGTTGCTTTGGCAAAACACAACAGTTAAGCATTTATATAATACATGTATAACACAGAGCAAAAACTGGTACTGGCTGCAACTCATTGCATCCCTCTCCCTCCTCTTCCAAAGGAGGGATGAGCATTGCTGTCCATCCAATAGCTTCTACCCTCTGAGTTTTGACCAAGAGCTGCACAGGGACAGACCAGGCCTCAGGAAACCCTTAAACAAAGAGGTTAGGCCAGAAAAACAGCAGTGCAATTACACAACATCCATGTTGGGCTTCATATCTGTACACTGGCTTGCTATACCTGTGCAGCCAGGCTAGAATTCCTGACAAAATTCAGCCTGATAAAGCTGGAATATACTAAAGCACTTTGTGCATCTCGTGAAGATACCTGCCATGCTTCCTCTGCCTTTGCTGCAGAACACTGATGACACCTGAAGCCATATGTGAAATATGAATCCATGATGTGAACTTTTAATAGAAAGAGATGAAAGAAATTATTTTTCCTTATTTTGAAGATGGTTCATTTAAATTCCCCTGCATGGCTTGCCAGTTCTTTAAAGCTTTTGTTACCCAGACAGTTTCTTCTCCTTCCCTATAACCCTGATTCCTTGATTGTCAACAGCTGGAACTGATGGAGCAAAGTCAGACGTGTAAAATGGTTCTTGCTGAGCAAATTAGAGAAATGCAGTTTAGTTGGACTTTTTTGTTAACAACAAAGGACTGTAAAAAAATTTTAATGAAAAGTGGCAACATAATAATATACTCTGGTAAATTAGGACAGGGTAGTAAGTGATTATACAAAAGTCCATTTGTGACAGAGACAGCAGGAGGGAGAATTCTCCCTTGTCCAATATTTCAAAAGCACTAGTTTTGTACATGCTCACTGATACTGTGAGCTCCCTAACAGGGATTCTTTGATCTTCTCTGTTAAATATTTTTGTGGACACATTCTTAACTTGGTAAGAGAGGAAAATACTATTGTATGGAATAAAAGGAAAAAAAACCGTACTGAACTGTACACTCATACCTTTAAAATAGGGAAACATTTGTGACAGCTTGGTCTCAAAGTGGTACTTCAAAAAGCTTTTCTATTGTTCACCTAAAGTATGTATTTCCTATTTTCATAAGACATGGAATCAAACCAAATCCAGATCCACTGAAGAGATGTTATATAAGCCTGTAGCAAAACAAATACATTCTACTTAGTGGTTCAAATTGTATCCATACCTGTACTAGTGGGTTTGGATGCTCTTCCCTTAGGGACTGGTAGTAACAGTAATTCCAACGACTGTGGTGGAGTTGCTTTCTCTTGTTTCATCTCCGAAAGCTGCAGGGGATCCTCAGGAACCAGTGATTTCTTCTTCTCAGCCAGGAGGGTGCCTGCAGCCCTTGCAGCAACCTCCTTGAGAAGGGCAGCTGAGGAGGTCATGGAAGCCAGGGAAAGGAAAGAGCTGGCTGGAGGCGGGTGCTCCTGCCCAGGAGTCATGCTTCTTTCACTCACTTTCTTAGATAGAGCTGCTAACGTGGAGCTGGCAGACTGAGAGCTAAAAGGCGAGGAAAAGGATTCAAATCTTATCGTGTCCTCAGTCCTGGAAAAAGATTTGTCCTGCAGAACGGCATTGGCTGCGGCTTTCAGCTTCAGGATAGCTGAATCAGGGGACAAACCACAGGTGGTGGTTGAATTTGGCAACCACTTACCTTGATTCCATATAAAGTGACTGCCTGCATTGTATTGGTCACTTTGTTCCTGTTTCTCAGCAAGCTTTCTGGCAAGCACACTTAGCTGCTGGGCATGGGGAGCAGGTGGAGAGAAGGAGATGCTTGAGCCAAGATTTACGGGGGACTCAACTCTGCCATTGACTGTAACTGCAGCATCCAGCTTGAGGGAGCCAGCCTCCAGGAGCCGCCTCAGGTTGCTGCTCAGTGGCTTGTTTGGACCAGGAGGCTCCTCTTCACCCAGAGAGGACACATCTGGAGAAAGGTGCTCCTTGCTCTGTAGCGTGTCCCTCAGTGCCTCATTTTCAATGGATCCCAGCTCCGCGGTGTTGCTGCTCGGCGTTGCGCTTCCCAAAGAGGTGTCGGGGGAGGTGGACTGCTCTTGGATTCTGTCCTCAAGAGACAACTTAAAGTTCTCCTGGACTTCTCCATATGATGCTTCCGAAGGAGTTTCTGAAGAATTGCCAAACCAGCGTTCTTCTTCACTGAGCTCCCCTTCCACTTCTTCCTGTCTGGTACCATCTGTGTGGAACCATGAACAACAGCATTATTCCCAAATCTGTGGAAAGCAGTTTCTTAGCATGAAGCATGACTGACCTCTGCACGACCCTCCTGAACAGTCCCCTAGCACAACCCCCTAAAGTGCATGGGCTTGCAATCAGCCTGGGTTCAGTGACCAGAAAAAAGAGCTTTTCAAAATGAATAAATCTATCTTAGAAGACAAAATGATGACAAACCTGTCATCTTTCAGTCTGCATAACTAAAGCAGATAAAACTGCAACAATACATATAAATATAATATATATTCATATATTGCAAACAATTCTTTATTGGAATAGTCTGTACACCCTGCAAAATATTATGAACTCTCTGGTATAAGGCAGGGATTTAACAGACCAGAAATTACTGGATACTTGGGTATTTGTACAGCCGGCACAGGTGTGCCTTAAAAGGCAGATCAGGTGTGTAGCTACTCAAATCTCAGACCAATCCTGCAGTGACCCCTATCTAAAATAAAATAAAATAAAATTTGTACTGATACTTCACAATTCTTTCCTGAATAGCTGCAATGACTAATACATGAATGCAAGCTAAAGCTCTCATCTCGCCAACTATTTGGGAAAGGAGTATCATACACACAGCGTTGTCTTATACAGACACTAGTTGTTCTTATTTATTTGTCACTGTTTAATAAAGTCTTAAAGATCATCCTAAACTAAACTTAGTTTGGCTGAAGAGAAAAAAAACCCAAGTGTGTTGGTCTCACTGCAGTGAAGTTACATTTTCTCCTCTCTGGTAACTGCAACACACCTGAGTCTCTCCTGAGACCTAACTGCCAGTGGTTAAAGCACTGTGACCCTGGGTTGCTCTTCTTCCTGAGAGAGATTCAAAGTCATACAGATGTGACCAAGACTACTTTTTTTTTTTTCTTTTGCAGATCTTCCTTCCCAATCAGAACACAGAAAAGAACAACAGCAATGCTAGAATTAAGCTTGCATTATCTTCTCTTGCCAGATACCTCTCACATTTCTTGCTTTTAGACTCAATGTCCCAAGCTGCACAAGCATCTTTGTAATCACACTATGGCAAAACAAAAGTATTTAATAGAACCCTCCACTGACATTCTGGAAATAAGCCTGCATGATATGCATTGTGTCTATGATCATGTATTATTCCCAGATTCCCAATTTAATTCCAGCAAATTACAAAACTTGGAGAGAAGTTAATGAACAGAATCTTAGATTTCTCTTATTGCTTTGATCTAAAGAATTTGAGGAAAACCCCAGACAAATGCATCATGAGTATAGAGATACAAATGTACACTCTGAAAGCAAAGAATTTTTTTTTTTCTTTTATGTTATACAGATTATGAGGAACAGCCTCTCACAGAAAGTTTCTTTCACTCAAAACCCTTTGGAAAAAAAGGCACCAATATTTTAGAAGCCTGCAATAAACCCACTCAGTTACCCTAGATTAGTAATTCAAGCAGAAGAGGGCCAGCATATTCCCTTTTCCAAACACACAAAAGCCAAACAAACACCCAAGATCTTAGCTAGAATTATTTTGGTATTCTCCAAGTTAACATCACAGGCTCAGCAATAACATGTGCATAAAGGCCAGTACCATGCACATTCAAATAAAGGAGATAGATGCTGATCAGTTGAACCAGCAGGTTAAAGGAGAACTCGATGTATTTCCTTTTCACCCCGTGAACATTAAAAAAGTAACTTGAGCATGTCTGTACAGCCGGGTGCACTCAGATGAGAGATCCATTCACTCATCCCAGATGCAAACAAGTTCTGGATTGGAAGCCAAAAAAGCATCTTACTGGCACTTTTCCTGAAGTGATACACCAAGTGCAGGGCACATCCTCGGGGACACAGCCTGGAGCTGACACCACTGCACAGCTCTCGAGCCAGAGCTAGCCTGCTTCCTACCACTTGCATTTGTCTGTTTAAACAATCTCTCCTCTCCCCTGCAAACTCCACTCTCTCTGTCTCTGTACTTCTCATCCATTCATAGGGAGGGAGAATTGCAATTCCCTTCACCCAGAAAGCCATTCAAACATTACAGTCTGAGGCATATTTAAGTGTAAATGGATCCAAGAGGGAGTGGATTTTTGTTTTAGAGAAATCTACAGCTTACTAAACCCCCAAACTTCTCTGTTCCTTGCCACGTACCTCACTTTCTTTCTTTTTCCAGACATACATATTCCACATTGGTCTTGCCTGTACAAAAGGGCAGCCACCACCGTGTTATTGACAGGGAGCAGCAGGAGAGCAGGACTCTTCATTTAAAGGCTTGCTCCCAAGCCCAGGATTTCCCTCCTCCTTAGGTAATGCACTGAGAGCTCCCTCTCCTGTTGCTAATCTACCTGTGACCACTCAAGCCCTCTCAAAGCTCCATGCAGTCTCTATAATAAAGGGCAAATTTCCTCTGCAGCCTCACTATCCCAAAAGCCAGCAGGATACTTTTTTTTCCCACCAGCGCAGTTTCTTTCTGTAGCCAGAAATCAGACCTCTAACTGCTGACACTGTTCTAATTTTCCTCTTCTCAGTAATTCCCAGTTGCTGCAGCACCAAGCCCACTGTATTTGAAGGCTGTAAGGTTAATGCTGAAAAAGCCAGCATCAGTGTCTTATCACGAGCTCAGTCAAGCCTCCCTTTAAACACCAGTGAATTGCTTTAGAAGCAGAACAGTGAAGCCTGGCAATTTCATTTCTAAGCAAAGTTGCCTTTCAAGGCCTTCAGGGCAGAATTTTAATTCACATTGACTTGTGAGCCTGAGAGTTTGAACAAGCTTGAGAACTCCAGGAGAAATCAACCCAATCCAAAAACTTCTTTATGATTTCAAATTACATAAAACCTTTCGTCAGAACCCAGGGGGTTCATGGGTCACCCAGACCAGGTTTGCCTGAAACAGGGGCCAACCTCCACATGTCTGTCAAGAAATTTCAGCTGTATTTCACATCTGTGGCAGAAATCTGCATGACATGTTTTTCCCTTCTCTCACAACACACTTATGGAGCTCTTCCCATCACAATTCAAGAGTCAAGACTTATCAATACTGCTTCTTCCTGACTTCCAGAGGGATCGTGAAATGAGAACTGCTTCCCAAACCTTTTGCCACTGGCAGAGGCTACTGGAAATTACAGACACCCTGCATGTTTCGGGACTATCACATCACACAGCACCCAGGAGCCTCAAAAAAACCATTTTCCACTCCTGTCAGCAATGACAAAAGGCACCAAAGTACTGCTGGGTGACTGCTGCCACTGATGTAGCCCATGTATCCATCTCTGGCAAAGCCACAAATGTGTGCAGAAAGCACTGTTTGAAGAAGTGCCAGTTTCCCTCACTCGCCAACTCATCTGCTTGTTTTCAAATACAGAGAAGTTCATTTTCCTCTTCAAGAGATCAGTTTGACAGACAAATCTTATTGATCCCAAAGTGTGTTATTTCACTTTGTGACCATCTGCCCTTTTATTTAGAGTGCTGATTAGAATCTGACCCTGGTGCCAATAGAAATGTAAATATTAACTTGCTCAAACTACTTATATCTGAAAACTGAAAAAGACAAACATGTCTGTTGATTTATACGCTGGTTCAAAAGCTGGAAACTTTCACTGTACCCAGTGCAATGTACACATGCCATTCCTGAAAGTGGCAAGTGTGAGATGATCCACAGCTCCACTTTGTGAGACTTGGAGGGGAGAAATATCAATGCAGTGATTTAGATCTACAGGAAAGGGAAGAGTCTCAAAGTTGTGTTACTGAGCAACAGACACGGGCAGTGAGAACATGATGGAAAGAACACCATTTGAAACACTAGGAATTATCTGAGAAGAGGCTACAGCTAAGGAACCCACCCCTTGCATGCTAAGCAGGACAAAATTCCACTTTAATCATTCACTGTAATGAGTAAATTACAGAACTTCAATACAGAAATCCATATGCTACAGTGATATGAAACATATGGAAATTGTAATGATGGAATTACAGAATGAAAATTAAACCAAATACAAAAGTAAGTAGAAGTCAAATAATTTCAAAGAAATGCATACAGAAAATTTGCTGATGAGATAAATTAATCAAAATTGCCCTTTTTTCAGCACTTACATTTCAAGGAAAAACTGGGAAGCTACAGAACCAGGATTTAAAGATGTAGGAGAGCCAAACCTCGTCTTTATTAACTTGATATCAGTTATCCTGATCTGCATAAGTATTTCAGATATGATCCTTCATGTTTGTGTCAATCTAAATAAAGTTACAATTACATTTGTTGTCCATTTGACACCCAGATCATCTTCCTAATTTGCTGCCCCAACAACTCTATCGTTTCATCTCTAGCACCTACCATAAACCATCCTTTGGTTTATTTTACACTGAACGCTGTACCCAGGCCTACTGAAAGAGCTGGGATTAAGTGATAGCTTTACACTAGGGAACTGAGGAGCTCTGCAAAGATACCTAAAGAATTTAAAAGAACGCATTAAACTTAAATGAAGCAGGAAGCCATCCAAAAGGAGTTCTGCAGAAACACTGACTGGCTCGGTTGAGCAATCAGTTTAAGGCCAAGTAAATAGGCAGATGCATGAAAAATAAGGCAGAGACAATACCTGAGCAAGCTAGGACTTAGCCTTGGGTGACTTATCAGTGATAGCAAGAAAAGTGGAATGAATGAAGAGAAGCAACTGTCAACAACAAAGAAGGCAAGGACAACTGTAAAGGTTTTTAACCAGCCATGGACAAGGAGAGGTGAGACAGATAGTGAACTGGTATGCTCATATCTAGCCTCCAGGATGGGTTCTCTTGCTCTATTCCTTCCTGAATGCTTTCTTAGAACCCTCAGATGAGGACTAGGGAATCAGGCCACAAGCCAGAATTCACTGTCTTGGCAGTCCAGTTCAGGATACCCTCTCCTGCTGTAACCCAGGTTCCATCTCGATTGCTACCATCACATCCAAATCAGACAAGTTTTCCCATCGTATGGCAACTGTTAATTCAAGATCAGCACAGGCTCCCCTGTCTCCATCTCACCTCTGCAGACCAGATAATATGGAAGAGCAAAGAATGAAGGAGCTAAGCACCAAATACAACAGATACCTTTAGGTAAACTGTGTAAGTGCATCACTGTAGCAACAGCAAAGAATAATTACAAGAGACCACTTGATATATCACATCACTTTCTAATTCACATTTTCTCTGGGTGTCAGCTGCACATAAGTCCTTGCTGATTTCACAATCAGGTACTATAGAAACCAGAAGGCACAAACCTAAAAATGACAGTCATATCTGGAAAGTCTATTCTCTGGTATCCTACATAAATTGCTCAGTCTATCTGCCTGCCTACAAACTACCCTTTTGGTATTCAGGCTGATTTTTCAGCATTTCAAATTAAAAAAAAAAAGGGTGAATATAATGTCTTTGGGCTGAACAACTTTTATGGGCTCCCACATCCACCAAGCCATGCAGATGTGTGTAGTGTACTGTAAGACTACCTTGATGAAGCTGGGCACACTGTGCACCAACACCCCCCTGTCTCCACCTCTAAAATGCACTTACAGCCCCATCTGATGAAGTTGTATATCCAGAGCAGCAGCTGTGTTGATTTTCCCATAGGGATGCTTGCTAGAAAATCATGATTTTAATAAAAACGCAGAGGCCTGCCTTAACTCCTTTTAATATATCTCCAGCAGCAAATAAGACTTAAAAGTCACAGTTACATAAATAGTCATGTGCTAGAGTGCCCTTAGTCCCACATTTTCCCTTCATGATTTCTGTGACCTATAATAGGTAAGCAGCACAGGAAGTCACCGTCCTCTTTGAATGGAATTTCTGGCTCACTCCTTATCAACGGGATGATTATTCAACTCTTGACCTCCTCACAAAATGGTTTAGTAGTGTTGCTGGTGCTTGAACCAAATTTCTCTACTGCAGGCTGACCTAGAGAGAGCAGCACAGCTGCAAGAAGGATCTGCCAAAAAGCCACAGCTCTTCTGTTCTGTCCTTCTCCCCTGTGTTTAGGTTATGTGAAAATACTCACACAATTAGACAGGAAAAGAAGCCCTAGGTAGGACTCTGTATTTCATCTCCACATCTTCCAAGATAATGATTTTCCTAACTGGAGGGAAGGAGAAGAGGGGAAAAGGAAGGCACAGCTTTTAAAGACAGGGCATATATTCCCTACTTTTATCCCTAACTTAAAGTGACTTTGAAAAAATCCACGTACAAGAAAACCCCAGAATATTCACCTAGCAATTTCTCCAGTATTGCTTTATAGAAAAAGGACTCAAAGGTAAAAAAGATTAGAGAATGTTAATTATTTTGCAGTAACTAGAACTCTTCAAGATGCTTTGCCTATACAGACAAACAACAGAATGTGCTGAAGTATTACATATTCAGGTTTGCAAGCTGCTAGACAGCCAGAGAATATCAAAATAGCATGTACAACACCTCAGTTTCCTCTCAAAGGCAGAATCCAGGTGTGATGGACTCTTCCAAGGAAAAACGGAATCAGGACAGATTACTGAAAAAGCTTGTCACAGACAACATAAAACTGTCTTTATTTCCTGTCCCTCAAAGGAGAGGAAAGTTGTGGTAGATGGGAAACAGAGGCAGTGGCCTTCTACCTTCAGCTGCAAGCCCCAGAATAAACATGCCAAGCAGGTTTCATTATCTGCCAAAAAAAATCCATCTTTTACTAGCAAACATCCATGGAAGGGGACAGAAACACATGGTTTCTCCTGAGGAGAGCTGTCACTACTTGTTGAAGGTTCTCAGGGCTGGTTGACAGACCACAAGATAGGACCTTACAAAAACAAGACTGATCTCCCCCAAAAGCAAGTTCAAAAGAGAACTAGAATGATGGATATTTGATATCTTGCCTCCAAGAAAGATTAGCTATTCTTCTGTTCTAGGCAGGAGGTTATAGTTAGTAGCTGTGGGATTAGTGTTTGAGGAGGGTTGCGTCCACTGGGACTCAGATATTTTAAGCAACAAAGGAACAGGCATCACCTCACAGTGCAGTGAGGTGACAAAAACTCAAGACCAACAGAAGTGGTGGTCCTGTGCCCTCCCTTAGATTTGCTCTGTTGTCTGACTGCTTCATAAGCCAATTTCAACTCACTAATCTGGCAGACAACTACTCACTCTGTCAAGAAATCAGGAAAAAAAAATTGATGTAAAGGAGACACAAATGAGAAAATAGGTGGAGTCAACAATCTGAGCCACCTATCTCCTCTGGTCTTGTGGGGTGCAAAGTACATCACATCTTGCCAGTGAAAAACCAACAGAGGATTCTCTTTCCCATCCCAAACCTCAACAACATCCTACACCTCTCGGGGAAGAGCTGGCCTGTGCAGGATAGCCACATCAGTCAATATCATGCAGGCTGGGACATCTGTAGCTGGGTTGGCCCCCATATACTCTGATCCTAATTTTAAAAAACCCTCTTCTCTGGAATTGGTAGGCAGTGTCTTCCTGAGAGAAGAAAGTTCTAAAGACCCAGAAATAATATTTTAACAGTGAGGCACAGTAATCAGCAACCATGAAAGGAGGAGGGCAGAGCAATATGTCTTATAAAGTAAAAAATAACAATGTTACATATAAATAGTACATGTATATGATAATATATGTATTATATTTCCTTAATATAACTTAGAATTAGTTGATTCTAGATGGATTTTGCCAGTATTTCAGGCTCAGTGAGCTGAAGTACTTGAGGTGTACGTGTGAAACAGAACAGAACATACATGGCCTTAGAGGAGGGAAATGTTTGTCAAGACCACATCTCAAGAGGTGTGCCACAAAAGAACAGCCTACACAAAAAGCTTCCATCAGCTGACTTGACCCAACATGATCACCAGGGAGGTGATCCTGGCTTCTCTGCTCAGGCCTGGTGAGGCACATCTGGAGTGCTGTTTGGTTCTGGGCTCCTCAGTACAAGAGAGACATGGGGCTCTGGCCCAGCAGAGAGGTACAAAGACATTTTAAGGGACTGGAGCATCCTTCTTACAAGAATGGGCTGAGAAAGTTGGACCCATTCAGCCTTGAGTAGAGACAACTGAGATGGGACCATCAATGTACAAAAGTATCTGCAGGAGGGATGCCAAGAGGATGGGCCAGGCTCTGCTCAGTGGTGCCGAGCAATAGGACAAGAGGAATGGGCACAAACTGATGCACAGAAGTTCCACCTGAACATGAGGAAGAACTTCTTTACTGTGCAGTGACCATGCTCTGGAACAGGTTGCCCAGAGAAGAGTCTCCCCTACTGGAGATATTCAGGAACCATCTGGACACAACTCTGTGCAATGTCCTCTGGGATGACCCTGCTTGAACACAGAGGTTGGACCAGATGACCCACTGTGGTCCCTTCCAACCCTAACCATTCTGGGGTTCTGTGATCAACACACAGAATAACTGGAGACAAGGTATACAAAGACAGATGATTTTTATGGTGGAGGTTTTCAGAAGAAGCAAATATTTCTGAGGTCAGCTTATGCTGCAAAGGCTGCCTAGTAGCCCCAAGACAGGTTCATAAAACACATGAAGTGTCAGTAAAACAATAGAGAATCATGTTCCTTACAAAAGCTATTTTATGTTACCAATGTTCTTGCAACAGTTTTATGGAGACTGAGCAAAATACCACAGCCAGACTTACTGGAAGTTTCTTCCACAGGCCCTTACATGCATACTATAATAACCTATAGTTGAGGCTGGGCACATGTTTCATAAAGCACAAGATAATGACCAGACTGACTTTTACACTAAAGGAATATGGCCAACTGAAAACTTAGAGTTGGTACATTAACATATCAAAGGAATACACCTCTTCTCCCTGATGTAGACAGAGAAGAAGATAAACCATTTTCTATAAAGCCGAACAATTTTTTAGGCATCAACTTCTGAGTCAGATTAAAGTCCCTTATCAGGAATTTCAGGCTTCCCTGTGTCTTTTAACCACAAGCTAGGATATCAGTTTATGACTCTGATAGATTATTATAAAGTTGAGGAAAAACTGTATGTGCAGGAGCTCCACTGTTATTCTCACAGCTCTGCTGGAAGTGGGAAACAGCATCAACAATCTGTGGTGGTTCAAATGGTTCGAGTGCAAGTCTTTCCAGAGACATGCCCTGCACCTGGAATGGTTGTGTATTATTGACAGCAGTGCACATTTTCCACTCACATATAAAGTTCAGCACAGCAATTAAAATTCTACCTTTTTTTAGTTATAAAGAAGCTTAAAAACTCCTTAAAATTGTTTCTAGTTAGCCCAAATTTACTTTGCTTCTTCATTTGTTTTGCTCTAGATAGATGTCTAAGGCAATAGAATGCTGCAGTTGAGAAAATACGAAATACCAAATGATAATAAGGGATGCTGGCACCTCCAAAATAAGAAGAGCTAAAGATTATTCTCTTATCCTTATGGTTCTCTTATCCTTAGCATACAGTTACAAGACCTATCATGTCAGCCTACCTCATAAAGGAGGGAAGATATTCTAAAATTTCATAACATGGGCCTTCAATGAAAATGAAACTTCAAACAATTTTAGCAAACAATTTGGAAAAGCTGGCTACAACCGGAAAAGTCCCTAAAAGGAGGAATTTTAGTTTCCACTCTAGATCAAATTATTGTGGGAGAATCAGATGGATGCCAAATATTCAATATAGAAATCCATAATGTTTTAAATCCATCCTTCAGTAACATCTAACTCCATGAATAAGATTTTATATCCTTTGACAGGTCATTAATGAAACCTACTTTAGGAAGCTGCTTGTGGAACACAGAACTAGTATCTCTATTAGGAAATTCTAAGCAGAAACACAAAACTGCCTTATCTTAAACATAGTCTAGCTGCAAATCAGAGGCTCAGTTACTCATTTCCAAATGCCTACGTGCTTTGTGGTAGTTCAGTTCTCAGTCACAGAAGCCTCCACACCAAAACTGAAGTAATTATGAATACTGCAGTTTCTTAGGTCACATTTTGCATCCTCTAGGTGCCAAACACCCTCTCCCCCCCAAAAAAAAAAAAAAACCCACCAGAAAGCTTTGCTTTCTAATCTTCATTTAACCTGGTAACAAATAAAATTGGTGGTCTGCTCTATTTTGCATACCCATGTACTCTGGTCTTGAGCTACATCTATAAACTGCCTGCTCTTACTGAGTGCCTTCATCAGCCAACAATTCATCTTAATTAAAGCCTGCCCCTGACCTGCCACCTCCCCAGAACTGGCTGCAGTGATAGCTGTCTCAACTCTTTACTGCGACAAAATGCATCTTCATTGCCTGAAATGCACTGCAAACCTCAGCAGTCACAACCCCAACAGCAAAAAAAAGGAGGCACAGGAATTCTCAAATATTCCTCCCAATTTACAGCAGCCAAGAACAAAGTGATCCGTTTGTGCTACAGATTATTGCACCACTGATTAACCCTCAATAGGTGTGACTCATTTTAGTGTGGCTTGTCATTTAAAACTGATGGGGTCACCACAGCAACATGATTTTAGTCACTCTTACAGGTGGAAAGGAAGCAGAGGAGAAGTTGCAAGCATCAATGCAGCCGGCAAGAGAAGTGAGAAAAGTGTTCAAACACACCACTTTGTTGCATCCAGACAATTTGCAGTGAAAAGAAATAATTCCCTGATCACAACTGCAATTTAGCATTATGGCCTGGGAATGGCCATAGGTTTACAGAAGTTCTCACATTACCTGAAAGACTAAAATTGATCTAAAAGCTCCATGAAAAAGCTGTAAATCGCCTATGTTCTGAGCTGTGCTGTGCATAGCAATTCCCAGCTTTCCTAGGAGACAAGCCTTTGACCAATGGGCTAATTGAGGCACCAAAACCACACTGGCTGATTACCTGCTCCTTCACCCATTCATTCCGAGGAGTTGCCCTCATGTGTTGTACACACCATATAGGATCGTGCCCTTAAGCAATCCAGAGTAAATTTACCATAGCCACCACGATGTTTCAGAAAAAATTGTCTGCTAAGGTTGATAAATCAGTCGATTACCTGCTTCCTTGACTTTTATTCTTGTGTAAATGTTTTCAATCTGACATTAGCAATACCTATAAGAAGACAACCTGCACATTGCCAAAACCAACTATTTAAATTACTAGCAAATCCTTAATTACTATAAACAAGATTACAACAGGCTTATTTTAAAAAGGTTTCTAAATACCAAAGTGATAGCTGCAGAAAATAAAGCTCTGTTGCTGTCATTATTTGAGGCTGCTGTTTCCACATTAACTCTGGCTCTGTGTAGGACCCTCAGAGCTCCCTCTGATGCTGTAGGTTTTAACTCTTATAGTTTTCACATCCTGTATTGCCTAGTTTGTAACACTGAAGTTTCTTGTAGCCTGTTAACTTCTGTTCTCTAGACATAACAAAGCCTCTCTGGGCCTGCTCTTCAAGGACACCCGGGCTGTCCTGGGCCTGAAATGTGTAAACCAACATCTTGGAAGGGGGGTGAGCTCGGGGAAATTACATAATTAGCTAAAGTTTTAATTGGTGAATTTATGCTGATATGCAAATGAACCAAACCTATAAAGGTGTGGGGAACTTGTGACTCATTGTCCATCTTGGGGTCCAGCTTGGAGCCCTTGGCTTCCCAGGGTGTACCTTTGGAGGCCTTTCAAATAAATACCTACCTTTACTCCCTTATTCCTGTCTAGTCTCTGTTTCCAAGTAGCCTCTCAAGGCATCACCTCAGCCCACCTGAACAGCACAGCAAGAGCAGCTGCTGTCTCTCCATCACAGTTTGCCTGGCTGAGCACAAACACAGGGCAGGAGGTTCCCAGTCTCTTCTCAACTCCTCCTTTGAGGTCTAAACCACCTTCCTCCCCCAAGCCATGCACTCCCCTCACATCTGTAAAATATGGAGAAATCACTAAGATACAGAGGAAGGTAAAGACAAGCAAATACTACTGAAGCACTGAAGTTACTGATTGCATCTTCAAGGCAAGGCAGCTTCAATGTCCCTGGTGGGAATCTAAAGAACAGTCCAATTCTCACAGGTGGCAGAAGAGTGTTGAAAAACCACAGGCCATTGTCCTTGCAGGGAGCTGATTTGGGCTAAAAATGGAATATTAAACCTATGGCAAGGTAGAGACACATGATCTTAGGTAAAATTTCCCTTTCCATACCTCCTCTCTCACTAGTAATAACAAGAGATTCCCAGAACAGGAGAACAGAAAATAGCTTATGCACAGATGCTGAAACCAAAAGAATAATTATGTTTTTCATCCTTCTTCCTCTATACACGTATGTTATTAAATACAACGGACTGTGCAATAGAACTGGTTTCCTGTATCTCTTCAAAGGCATAGCAAAGTTTTGAAATTGAGAGGTGACAAACTCTGACCAGGGTTTGTACAGGGATAGACTGATGGAAGCCTAGCACAGCTCCAATACTTGAGGAAAGCTCTGTTAGAAGTTTTCAGCAGCATTGCAAAACACACAGCAGCATTCAGAACACATCTAGTCATTTAAAGGAGCATGTTTTCCAACTTTTTCTCCACTGACCTCTGATCCTCCGAGGGACAACTGCTCTACAGATGCACAACCTCAATGCCTTACCTCAGCTCCCCCAAGAAGCTACTAAGTATATCTTTCCTGCAGGACCTAACTAGAAAACAGGCTCTCTTTTAGGCTGAAACTATTTTTTTGTTTGGTCATATGTGCCTAGGACAGCAGGTTAACTCCCTGGCTTGTACTCCTATGCACTACACATAACCAACAAAGGTGGAGGAAACAGTATTTCCTTGTCTCTCATGCACAAGGTAATCTTTGAGAGCACTTTCTGATGTCTTACTGCTACCACAGAAAACAGAAATTCAGGAGACATGCGGCTGAAAGAGTAATCAGAAGTCCTACAGAAGAACATTGTATTTCTGATCTCCCTTCTCCACAACTACTCTCTCTTATTTCTTAAGCCAGGCCAAAAATGTCAGGGATGATACAAATGGCAACCTTTACTTTTCTTCCTCTCTCCAGTGCTTAAAGGCATGTTGTATCTTCTCTTGAACCAGTTCCAAATAACTTCTCTTTCTATTAACTCCTGAAACCACCAATAGCATTCAGGGTGTGACACTGATGAAGTACTGCTATTGCCAAAATGAAAAATGACTATTTCTTTCTCTACTTTCCTACTTTTTCCTGACCAATCTTCTTCAGCTGGCATAGAAAACTTATCAAAAATACTCACTGACAAAGGGTAAAAAAGAGAAGAATTTTCAGTGATAAAAGCAGTGATTACACCACAAGCGGTTTTGAAGAAAGAAAAATAGAAGAAAAATAGATCTCATTGGTGCAATATTACTATACAAGGATTAAAGCTGAAAAAAGCTGTTTGTGAAGCTCTGCAAATAGGTGTGGAGATCCTCTAAAGAAAACTTCCTGTTGAGCCACAAGGAAAAAAAGCCCAACCAAACAAGCATTCAGAAAGAGAGAGATCTAATGTCTGTATATTACCCTGCTGAGCTTCCAAACATCCCCACAATCATCATATACCCCAACAGCTCAGTCATTGCAACCTAGACCTGTTGGACCCAAAAACTCTCTAAGGAACACAGTTACAGCCTACAGCACCTGTAAAATAGCAAGGGAAAAAATTCTTGCTTGCCAATGGAAGGTTTTCATCTCCCAGGCACAAGGTTAACCCAGGTAGCTTCTGGGTGATACAAGGGGCTTAGATTTTAGGGTTAATTGCTGATAGATTTTTGGGTTAATTTCTAGTATTGCAAAACTTTGCAGCTGCTTGCTAAACAATGTATGTGCTTGCTTAACATTTGCTATGCTGGCCAGGCAAAAGGGAAGGATGTATGGGAGGATAAGGATAAGATGCCAAACCATTGAAAAAGAAAAACCAACCGTGACCTGGTTCCTACTCTTGGACCCCTAAACTGACCAAAACCAGCCTCGAAGTTTGGACTGAGACCAAAGGACCAGGGGGCATGTGCAAGGAAGCAAGGTGAAAAGTTCAATCCTGAGGAAGACTCGTTTACTTCATCCTGAGACCCCTGCCCACGAGCACCAGGAGACACTGCACATGTGCACAGCATATGCTAATGACCATTGAGCTCATTACCATACAAAGCAGGGGCAGGTTATGAATATGTACAGGCATATTGTGTAACCTGATGCATGTGTAACATGGAACCAGATATGTTCCAAGCTGAGGAACATGTTGGGTACGTATGGCTTTCAGGGGTTCCCCAACATGCATCCAGCGCTGCAATAAAAAAGCATACCTACTTTACAACTTTAATAGTTGTGGAATTTTACCCCAAATCATGGGGAAGGAAGAAGAACACATTCTCTCTCTCTGTTTCTTTACTGCTGCAGGTGGCTGGCTGGCTGCTCTTCATAGAAAGGACATATTAGAGTTTGAAAAATTGTCAAAGAACTGGTTATGTTTGCCTCCCTAGATGAGATAATGTGCTGTTGTACATCCTGACCTGTGCCTACTTCGACTTTTTTGGTTAGCTTGTTATTTCCTTCTCTGAGCATGAGTAAGACTTCTCAACTTCCCAACAATCCCAGTGGCATCCTGGCAAAAGCAGTTCATTCAACTCAATTCAGAAGAATTGCTACCACTACATATTCAATAATCCAAACACTCCTGTCTGATTTACACACAGGACCAGGTTCTCTCCTGTGAGATACCTGGATATTTGGCAAAGGAAAAACACAGCAAGAGCTCTGATTGTCCCTTGTGTTTTCTAACCCAGCCTCAGCCTGGAGACCAGCTTATCAGCAGCAGCTGGAAATGGCTCTTAACTAGCAATAAGTAGATCAGAATGCATTCCAGCTGTGGCTTCATCTCTAACCCTTCCCTTCTCCCATTCACAGCCTATTCCAAGCTGCAGTGATATGAAGATGTATGAAATAACAGGATTATTCCTCTCCTTGAAACATCCCCATGCAATAAGAATCCCCATCGGGGGACCAAGGCAACTTCCATAACATTTGCATCACCCTAGCAGTACAAGGGAGATCAGAGGAA
This sequence comes from Daphoenositta chrysoptera, assembly GCA_013397915.1. Taxonomy (NCBI): domain Eukaryota; kingdom Metazoa; phylum Chordata; class Aves; order Passeriformes; genus Daphoenositta; species Daphoenositta chrysoptera. The sequence goes on from VZRO01005865.1 coordinate 105,872, forward strand.
GGCTGCAAAGATGGCCCATTCCTGATAACAAACTTAAAGTTCAATTTAAAAAATAATTTTAAGGGAACTCACTGAAGTAAAATTATTCTAAATATTGAACTCAGAAAGGTAGCAACAGCAAATACTGTGAACATTCTTTCCCATTTATTAACATACAGAAAGAGAAAAAGCCACATTAAGCACTCAAAACATTGACTCTTAGAAAAGGACTTTTAAAATACATGAAATTGTTGCTTTAGAACACATTTATTAAAGATGTTCCAGGGATCAATAAAGTAAAAGAAACAACAAAGTCAACTAGAAATCCCTGTCATCTTAATATGCAGGTGGCAATAAAGAGAACATGGGAAGCCTCAGATCAAGGTGCTACAGTGCCTGTAATTATCCCTACTGTGCTCACAACCCCTATCAAGGGGTCACAAAGCAAAGGGAGGAGCTCACAAACTGTGTGGATGGCAATATTCAACCACAGCAGGTGACAACAACCAGAGTATCTGCTTTATCAAAGATCTCTTTTGGTTTTGACTAGTTTCTGTTTATTTTTGCTATAAGCGACTTCTCCTGCTCTATTTCTGATAAATGATGGGCTCCTCACCATTTTCCTCTGCCCCATTACTCACCTGAGGTGAGCTTTCCAACTGGTTCAGAAACAAAAGGTTCAGGTTTCGGATACCGAAATTATTCCCTCCTGTACATGTCACAGGAATCTAGTTGCCTATAATTTAACCTTTTCCTCTCTCTCAAAGTCAGATTAAAACATGGCAAATTATATCCCCTGCGTTTCTAATTCATCCCACAAGGATGATGTTATGGTGATGTATCTAAGAGAAGCTTCAAAAAGTGTTTGTTTTGTCGTGCTGTGTTGGCTACCAAAGACAGCTGCTTTCTCTGTCCCTGAGAGGATTGCTTGGGGTTAACAAGCAAAGCCAAATAAGAGAGGATTAGGAAGCTACTCATAGTGGTAGGAGAGCACACAGCAGCAGACTGTGTGGAATAGGCACTGCTCACTCCCAGACACTCAGTTTTAGGCACTACACCTCAGCTTTCACCCTTAAGAAGTCAGAGGTCACATAATTAATGTGCAAGCAGTCAATGAGAAGTGGACATTCCTCAAACCTTATCTTATTTTAAAGAAATTTAGGATTCTGTGCCAAGCTCCCAGTATAAGAAGCTAGTGCTATGGCTACTTAGGGTGCAGACACAGCAGAAATGACAACAACCTGTTTTGACATTCTGCCTAAAAATCCACCTAAAATTTAGATAAAGAGGAAAAGCTAGAAGTGAAGAGGAAGTTTCATGTTCATGTCCAATCCATTCCTGTCTTTCTGCTGAACAAACAAACAGGTGTGACAACGGTAGTGGGATTTGATTTTATTTTTCCAAAGTGCCTTTCTCAGCTGAGAACTCCGTGGGCTTTACCAACAACTTTTATGCAGGCCAGTAAATGCCTTCGAAGACAACAACTCTGATTCTCCTGAGAGTGTGTCCATACTAAATAACAGTGCTATGTGGTGATATCTGAGGCAGCTGCAGTATACCCACAAGTAGTAGAGCTGAATTAACCTGGGCACACTGCTGTGATAATGGCCTCCTGTACACAAGGCAGCTTATTCAGAGCTTGCTTTGTTATCTCAGTGTGGCACAGCACTGTGCAGGAAGACAATATAAACAATTATGATGAAGCCTATTTAGGCCTTATGGGCAATGTTCAAGTACCTCAAGGTGGGCAGAAGAGCCCCCTTCAGAGTTATTCGCTGTGCAAAGAACTCCCTTTGGCAACGCAGAATTGACAAAAGGATTATGTCAGCCTTTCCTTTCCACAACGAGGAGCAGGGTGAGAGCCTGGGGGCAGCAGAAATTAGAGCAGCTCTAGGCTGTTATGCTTACTCTGGTGCCTGAGAAGGGCTCCTCATGGGCTCCAAGTGCCAGAAACACAGAGGTAGATAAGAGGAAGTTCTGCTCCAAACACATAAAGAAACGGGTCCTCAGTCTTTAGTTGCCAGGTCTAGATTTGGCACAGTGGTTTATAAAGGGAGAGACTCTGGCTGTGCTTCAGGAAAGCACGCAAACACAGCTACACCACCAGCTGCTATCTAAATACACTTGTCTGCCACCCTCTCTGTTCCTTACTTTTCACTCCAGATAATGATCAGCTAGTTGGGGAAGATCTGTTCGTATTTTAATTTTTGAGATGAGTAATTATTTGTCCTACTACACAAATCAAAGTGAAGTCTAGAAGCTTGCAAAGAATTTGTGTTCGTTAAAGTCACACATGGGGATTATTCATTAAGCTAAATACACACTTCGTAAAACCAGCAGTTCTTTTTTTTCATTTTTCTAAAAGTTACTTGCCCTGATACATCATCTTACAAAAACCTAAACAGGCACCAGGACTCAGGACATGTCCAAAACATTCATTCAAAATAAGAAGTTGTAATTTTAAAGCAAGCTTGTGCCAAATCTTTTCCCTTTCAGAAACTTTCAGATAAAACTTGAGACCATGAAGGAAAGAACTCTTTGCACCTCCATAGAAAGCCCCTGCAACAGAGGAAAACCACATCCAAGCTGCAAACTCCAGATGAGGGCAAGCAGAGCTATAGCCCTTCTTGAGGAGGGGAATCCTTACAGTAGGGCCATGCAGAATTCAAAGGGATGATGACAGTAGCTTGGCTTTGAGTTGCTTCAAAAATGTTATTTCTACCCTATTGAGAGCACCCCAAATAAAGGAAACAAAACTGCAGATGTTTGGAACCTAATTTCATCTACTGAAACTGCTGATTATACCACTCATTACAAGACAGCTACCACTTGGTAACCCTTTAATTTTTAATGGGATTTATTCTAAACAGCAACTAAATCATCAGTCTCACATGTAACCTTCTCTCTCTCTTGGTCTGCTGTGCTATCAGCACTAGTCACTCTTTCCCCTCTGCTCCTAATCCTTTTATCTAAGTACTGAAAAGTATGAGGGAAAGGACTATTTATGCAGGCCAGTTTTTCTCTCTTTACTGACTGTTTCTCAGAAAAAAACCCCAAACATTACTTTCGTGTCATTCCAAATTACCTGAACTTGGACTCTGTGTGAATTCTTAACCTGCAAAGTGGAACAGGCTTGTCTTAGTGTTAGGCTTAACTTGGAACTCCACTACTCAGTATAATTACACCACAAACAAGGAAATCCCTTGAAATGCAGGAGAAATTTTAAGGAACAGAGCTAACTCCTAAGCTGTCAGGTTTAGACAGGACATTCAAAATATTTGGTGCCTAGACCAAGAAGGATACCAGGCGAGGGAAAGAGAAACTGTGTTTGGGAGCATAACACTACCATAAAGGTGACTGTAAGTTAGTCTGCACTAAAGAAAACGTGAAAGACAAGCTTTCATGTGAGCTTAGGGGTACAAGCTGTTGAATCCTTCACTACAGTAGCCACAACGCGGTGTATAAGTGCAGCATCAGTGCTGTCTAAACCCTAGAGCACGTATCCCTTCAAATGAAGTATGGGTCAAGTCTGAGTTTTATTATTTAGCTACATTTTAGAAGTGTAGAAAATCCCCGCAGAAAGGGATATTAGCCAGCTTTTTGAAGGTTTGTTTTTTTCCTTCAGCCCAATATAATTTATTATTCTTCATGCCCATATCAATACATAGCATGTATTGGTCGAAGAACACATTTAAAGTAGAACCAAAAAAATTTTACTTTGTGGGGGCAAAAAGAGAGAGGAAGAAAACTGCCCCCATCCCCATGAAAACTGGATTCTATTACATACTGCTGGCCACTTTGTAGCCCAGGTATTTAGCATATTATTATTATTTTTGAAAGGCATATGATACTTTAGCCTGCAAACATCCTGAAGGGATTTGTATTTGTAAACCCAAATGATACAGATCATGTACCATGAATAGCAAACTAGGCAAGAAAAAATGCTATACTAGGAAACAAAACAAAATGTTATTTAGAAGATATACTCTTAAAGAACTTCAGAGTCATGCTTGAAAAGCTGCAATAATAAAAAGATTCCAGATACAATCCATATCAGCTCTCCCTAACCATCTGAACTCATGTCCATATTATGATTTCTTTGTAATGTGAAAGGGAAAAAAAAAGTCCTCTATACAGTGCTTCATGACAAATCACATGCCTTGTGAAGCTTCATGTTAGAAACCCTTTTAACTTCCAAAAAGTCCTCTTTTGTAGGTCATGCTCTCATTATCTTGCTCTGGGATCTGGTCTGATTAAATTATAGGAAATTACTAATACTTCACTTTGAACAGCCAGCTCCTCCTGGCTCCTCTTCTTCCTTCTTTTTTTTCTAAACTTAATTCCTCCTACTCCTGCCTTCTTACTTATGAAAAAGACAACAATCACTCTGCTACAAAGATTAAGTCATACTCATTCTTCATCCATTTTAAAAGTAAAAATGCATTCTCTCTGCATGCTCTTACATTTCTCATTCCACTGCTCTCCCTGCTGGTTTTCCTGTTTGGCAAACTATAGTTTGCAGTTTTGTTCTAAATATTTGGCACCCCTACCCCCTCTAAAATCTCACTCATAAGATCCTAAAGACCTAACTAGCCTAATGAGCACAACACTGACTCTTCAGTAGCCCAATCTATACTCCAGTGTGATTTATTTATATTTTGTACCATCAGACAACACTAAGACATAGCCTGCCATTGATGTGCTTTAGACATTTATCACTGAATCATCTTGCAAAAGTAACTTAATTCACATAACAAAAAAAAAAAATCCACATACAAATTTAAAGAGACAGACTTTACATGTCAGAAAAGATCCCCATAAAGGGAGAAGGTATTTTTGAAAAGTCTGTGAGGACTTCATTAGAACAAGAGGGATGAAATGAGAAAAGTTTTCAGTTAGAGTAATGGTGTTGCTACTCAATCAACCAAAAGGCTGATGTTCATTTGAGAGGTGTATTACAGTACCACCAGGACAACCATAATGAGAGCATTGAAATTATTAACCTAATCATACCAAGAATAATAATTTTCCCTGTGTGGATCCTGTTGTGGACTATGTGCTATATCAAGATCCCCGCAGTGGTAAGAGGTCAAAAATAGTAAACATGTTAGAAGAATAAATAAAACATGTTAAAGAATAAATAAAACCTTCCCCTTATATATGCCATGTTTGCTAGTAAAGTAATAAACTCATGTGAAAGAGAAAGATTCCTGTTACCAGCAAAAGTGTTTTGTCTTGGAGACAACTCTCAAATACTAAATGACAGTAAAGGTGCTCCTGACATTGGGAAGTCTTCTGAAAAACCTATCCAATGCATCCTCTCTTGCTATCAGAAAGTATCAGATGAAGCGAGCTGCAGAAATAAAAAATGAAGGAAGCCCTAAATCACTGTTAATTTACTTGTTTGACAGCATTTTTTTGTCCTCTGATGATATAATCGAGCAATAAAAACACAACATAATACAAAGCTTCACAGAGTTCAAGTGTCTTTTTACTGTATAGAAACAGCTGAACACTTCAACACAGTATCTGGAACATCCAACACTGTACCTGACCATGAAAACCAGAAGAGTTACACCCCCTCATAATCAGATATCCAGCTTTTGATATTAAAACTAATATTGCATCAATTCTGCATCTCCTCCTTTAACAAAACAAATCCAAGAGACCTGCCACTGCAGTTTGTCCTGCATTGAAAACATTCCTCAGAAGCCAGCAGCAGTTCAAACTTCCCAATGTAGCATTTAATTCTGCCTGAGACTCTGTAATAAATACAAGCTTTGAATAAATGGAATTGTGGCATTCATTCGCAAATTGCACTGCTCACAAGCCTCCGAGACAGAATAAACCGACAGAATCAAACCCCAAGGAGTATCGATTGCTGCACTTAAGGCAATGTAGTGCTCCAGATCTTAAACATTTACTCGAGTGCCTGAAGACTTCCCAAAACTTTTGCTTTTCAGGCTGAGCTCTTCCGAGTCACATCGAGCAGTTCAGAGGTAGCAGACTTTCAGGAAGCCTCAATAAAGCAAATAATAGCCTGAGGTAGAATGGAAAGCAAGGCAACAAGGAGAAAAAAACAGGGTTGTGTTTATACATATATTTTTAAAGATTCTTATGCGGAGTAAATGAGAAACAAATATCTAACTGCTGAAGTAGCTGAAAGGGGAAAAAAACCCTACCACACATACACAGAGGAATGAGCAAAATTCCTTAAAATATTCCAGTGAAAAAGAATTGACTTGTCCAAGTTAGCCACATCCAAATGTAATCATAGGACACGCAGGTACTGGGCAAAATTGTAAGTTATAGACTTAATTCTGCCATTGTAAACCAAGTCTACACTGCCACAGTACTTAGTTTGGGTATGAACAAGCCACTGTCTATCCAGGAACTCCTAAAGCCCTTTCCTCATTCATTTGTATCTTAAATTAAGAAGGATGCACTTTCTTTTGTGTTTCACAGAGTGTGATTGGAGACATTCTGCTGGCATCTGTGACTAACCAGTTCCCCAAACCTGACTTCTTCAGACACAAAAACTCCACAATACATGCAAATACTGAAGTCTCAAAGGGCCCATCCATCTGACTGAACCCTGAGGTTCATCCTGCTTTGAGCAGGGGGCTAGGCCAGATGACCTCCAAAGAACCCTTCCAAACTAAATTATGTTGTAAACAACTCCAGTGACTGAAAGCTCAACCTTAACTCTGCCCTTTTAAGCGGATGCCACCAAAACACACTATTATTGCATCTAATAATATCAATCCTTCTCTTCCTTCAAACACTGAGGTGTCAGCAGCTAGCAACTCCCTTGGAACTGAATTAAACTCTTGCAGCAGCCTGGTACATCTCCAGCAAACTCTTGTACAGAGAACTTCTTCACTGTGGCATGTTTTTTGGCAGGGCACTCTTCTCAAGTGAAACTACCTCTAAATGTAGGTGGGGGCTGTCCAGTGGAGTCAGTGGGCAGAAGTATAAAATCAGGGTGCTAGTCAGCAGTGACATGAGGAATTAATTAAGGCCTAGAAACCCTCAGAACACAGCTTCCTACCCAAGCTGTACTGGAGTCGACAAGGATTTGCCAGACTAAGTTACATTTTCTCAGTTACAATGTAACATTCGTAACTTATTCTGTGTATCACATCTGACTATTTATTTCCCAAACAATTGCAACAGAATCCAAAATATTCCAGGGAGGTTCAGTAAGATGCTACATCAATGAGGTGTCCTGGAGAGCATTCACGCACCAGCAGCAACCTGTAACATGACTTGAGAGTGAATCACAGCGCGATGCCCTCCGTGGGGCAGAGTCAAGGTTGAGCACAGCAGCTGACAGCTTCTTTTGGGATGCACGTGGGGCACTTTACATTCTTCTGCCACCACTAATATCTCAAAATGAAATACACCCTCTGTCCCGCTAAGAAGTGTGTTGCTAAAACCAGCGAGAATCAGAGAATAAAAATGTATTTTGCACTGAGGACCCATTAAAGCAACATGTTGCTTAAAAAAAACAAAACAAAAAAGCCACTCAAACCAAATCACTATTTACAGCATCTGAACACTGATTTCCAAGGTATTTTGTGAATCTAGAACAGTATTATTCTGAGTTATCTAAAGTATTATTACTATTGTCAATAACAGCTTTTGATCCAGTGCAATCTAGTTGCAAAATAACTTAAAATAAATAAATCCCACAGAAAGGTAGTATTCGTGTGGGACATATGGCGGGTGTGCCTTTTGCACACCAGGAGGAAAAAACTGCTCCCATGAACTGCACTAAAAAATTAATCTGAAAGAAGTACAAATTAGGCCGTGTATTAAAAAAAAAAAAAATCAAAATAATAACACACGCCGAACTCTATCCGCACAATGCAGGCAATTGTTCCTCGGCCCAGAAAAAGCCGTGACTTCCCCCGGCGCGGCGGTCAGGAGGTCGGGGCCGCGGGCGGCCTCAGCCGCAACCCGGAGGCGGGGGCAGCGCAGGGCCGGGCCCGGCGGAGCCGCGC
>VZRO01005866.1:3604-29222 GCA_013397915.1 Daphoenositta chrysoptera
GCCTCCCCGTGACCCACCTTTCTTCCCCTGCACGACTAAACGAGGAGCGGCAGGAGCGGCAGAAGAGGCAGCGTGTGACCGGCTTGCAGCGCTGAAATGACAGCGGGACCCTTGGGTACGGACGGAGGGCAGCCCTGGTGCGCTGATGGGCTGAACCAGCATCACTGCTACTGAAAGCCGTACGCAGGTATGTTTATCAGCAGAGAGGCATTGCTCGAGTAAAATAAGGCGCAAATGAAACCCTCAGTTTAGAAAGCAGAAACTCGCTGAGAAAAAAAAAAAAATCCTACATTGAGAGCTCACAGCACTTGGAAAAAGACCACACGGAACAAAAGTCCATTGGAATGCACCTTTCAGTACGTCTTGCTGGTTACCAAGATGCTGGTTTTGACCTCTCTTCTGCTGGTGTGGATTTGTTACCTGCTGGCAGAAAGCCCCAGTCAGGTACCCTTCATACAACCAGCTGCAGCAGTTTTGCTTGAACATTCCAGTTTCATCCTACGGTATGTTTCGTAAAAGCAGTTCATACGCAGATAGTTCACCTCTCTTGGCATAGGTGTTTTGTTAAGTGCCTTTCGCACAACACTGATTGCCCTCCCTGTCTTTATGTGCCAGCTGGATTGTTCAGCACTTAAGATAAGGATGTACCTACTCTTCTTTGTTTATTTTAAATTTCAGAAATATGCTTGCTAAGTTGGCAAAATTCACTGTTAGGACTACAGAAAGTAGTTTGTTTATATAAACTGATTAATTTTATCCTTAATAACTTTAGGATTATATGTATTCACTAGCAGTATTTAAATATAAAGCAAACTGCTAAAACTCGACTTTGGCTGTATAAAAAAGCAACTCTAAGTATCATAAGTTGGAATTATGATGCATTGGAGGACTGAGAAGGTAAGACAGTTAAACTCTGTGCTGTATCTTACTGGTTATAGCCTCCAAAATTATAACAGTGCAATGGCAACTCATGTTCCCCTCCTGACATGAGGGAAAGCAGTACTGCATTTGCACATAAGGCTTGCACACCATTGTTTGGCTTGCACACCATTGTTGGTTTTCACCTCATTCATTTGTAGTTAAAACTTTGTAAGAGGCCACTAAGGTAAAGGATGAAAAGTCCTATTTATCTCAATACAAGTCTTCCTACTCAATAAAGGCACGCAAATGCTTACTTCCAGTTGTTTTGTTAACAATCTGTGTATTAATGGCATTGCTTTTTCCACTTCCCTAGGCAGAATCAAGAGAGAATATTTGTCACACTGACACTGAACCAAGACTAAACTTCAGCCCTTTATATGGAACTGGTGACAGAGGAAGCTGCAGTACTGAAAGCAGTCAGTCTTAACTGCATGAGACCATGCCTCTCACAGAAGGCAAATGATGTCTTCAAAAACTTCATGAAATGCAAACTCAGTGGAGCTGTTACACTTGAATAACTGGGGAGAGAGAAAGTTACGGTTCTTACTCACATCAAATTAAAACTTGTAATTTGATTTACTCTGAAGACTACAGAAATAACAAAAAAAAAACCCCAAAAGCAAAAATGTTCTTTTAGTATACATGGGTTTTTTCCTCCTACTAGCAGGAACAACTTTAGATCAATGGTGAACTGAAACTTAACAAGTACAGAACAGGACTTACAGAACAACATTTTTTCACAGCTAGAAAAGGATAGCCTCTGAAAATGTGAAGTTGCCAATAAAAATGAGTAAGTACATAATAGAGCAATACCTGTATATTATTGCAACAATACATGTCTATCACTAAATCAGTGATAATCACTAAACTGCTTACAAAGGCAAACAGTGACCTAATTTTAGTTATGCTGCTCCAGGCACTGAGTGCGGGTAACTGTATCTTCACCTCTGTCTGCAGAAGTAAGGTGCACTTCACGTTATAAACTTGGGTGTATTTCACGATTTAAATAATAGACTGGACCTTTTGCTTTATAGTGTATGCATCTAGATTAAGACAATGGCTAGTAACTTGTTCTGGTTTTACTCCACAGTGCCTGCCTGATCCAGTACGATGGTAAGACTCCCATGTTTCCTTGGACAAGTATTAGAACTTCAACTTGAACCAAGTGGGATTAAGTTTTACTCATTTTAAAAGAGCACTTCTAGTACATAGGGACAAGACAGTATGAAGAAGGACGCTACTTAAATTGGCAATGATTTATTGTATTTAGGAACATTCAATAAATACCAATATTTTAGCTTTAGTTTGGAAATCCTTCCCCATCGAAAATCAGTTGTTTGTGTTGTTTTCTGGCATAAACTCCATTGCCAGCAATGGATGTATCAGAAAAAGAAGTTAATAAATACAAACAGACAGCAGTTTTCTAAACATACCTCCTTTTTTTAAAGGCATGATACAGATTTACTAAACAAATCTCAAACAAGTTCTTCACAGAAGAAAATTTTGCTACAAGCTGTCTCTGAACATTGTTTTCTTCACTAATGCTGGTAGTTTATTTCACAGAGTACAGTATTTTTGAACAGTAATGCTGAATCATTTAAAAAGAAGCTTTTTCCCCCTTTTCCTTTGCTGAAGGTATGCTGAGACATGTAGATAGTACGGAACTCTATGAATTTAAGAGTGGTGTGCTTCTTGTTGAGCATTAAATGGCAAACATGAAGAAACAGCACTACAGTACTAGGCATTTGGGGAATTCTTTTTCATCTTGATTTTATCACTGTTCAAATGTTAAAGGTATCATATTTAAATGTAACAGATGTTTTGTGTAATTTACTGTGAAGTGTAAAAACACAATGGGAGATTCCTGCTTGTGATGAGAATAATTTTCAAGTACTTAAATTTGAATATCCCTCTCAACTCCATTCATTTCTTATTAAAAATGTGTATAAAAGCATGAAGACTACGGAAAAACAATTAACATAACAGAATTAATCTCGAATAAGTTTTTCCACAACTGTATTTTACATATAACCAAACTTCTTTAGCAAAAGCAAAAACAGTAAAAATAAATTTTCTCCCACCTATTTATACTCAGGAATTACCTTGCTGTGGGACTAGATACTTCAGTCTACAGTCCCTCTAACCCAAGGTGTATTCTTAGGTGTATCCCTTTGTGATTTAGGGTCTTGAAAGTTTTCAGCAAACCTCTCTCTTGCTTTATCCCAGTTCTTTTTATTCTTGCTCTGGATGAGCTGAACATCTTCAATTGAGGCTGGTCTCCTAGCACCCAAACCTGCATGCTTCTGATGTACCTCAAGCTGGATCTGTCAAATACATTAAATATTGTTGTAATTGCAAGTTAGGTATTCTAAATACTGCACATTCTGTTTTTCTAATACACGTTCCACTCCCTCTCTCCAAGCACTTCTCTTTCATGTTCTAATACACCTAGATCATATATAAACAGTACCATGAAAATGATGTGTCAAATCACCACCTCTGGAACTTGTATCTAGAGTGCTGAATAATGTCCCCTGCCACTAACACTACTGTGAAACAAACTTCACTGAGTGAGCAGGATATGATCCCTATGCTGGCTAGTTTGACAACACAGGGCATGGTGTGGCTCTGAGCAGCATTACTGCCAAAAGACAACACATCTCTGGTGACAAAAATGGGTTTAGCATGGCTGCCACAGGGGCCCAGAACTTGGTGGCTACAGTGACTTCAGCTGGCTTTTTCTCTCTCATGGCCCATCACTTAGCTTGATTTTTGTGCTACCTCAGCCTCTGAGAAAGTGAAGAATTCCACCCTAAACCAATCTTCAATTCACATCACTTGAATTATTCAAATTTTCCTCCAGACTTTGTATTGAAATATGAGATTATTAATTCAATGGCTAGAAGCTGTCTGTCCTCCTTTACTTAGTTTCCTAACAAACACAGTCTAGTGAAGGAACAACACTACTGAAAAATTTCAAAATACCTCATTTAGTCAAGAAAAAAAATATGAGATTAGTCCTACTGAGATTATTCCTTCCTAACCAGGGTTTTGATGTGTTTCAAGTGAATAGTGGCATACAATTAAATACTTTTCACTACAAATACATTTCTATTTTCATTTCAAGTGAAAACCAGAAAGACCTACCGGATCCTTCATGCCACCACCATCCTTTCCCAGGCCTTCCCCCTTCTTCCAACCCATCTTCTCCAACATTTTATGTCCTTTGTTGCTGTTGCTGATTTCACTTTGAAGAAAGTTTAAGATAACTGATAAGCAAGAGTTAATATAAAAAGTATGCTTTCAAATACTGAACAACATGAATGTGCATACATATGCTGCTCTAGAAACCAGTAATCAATCCATCAAGAGCTATCCAGAAAATCCTTGCTACCTTATGTGAGTTCCTCCAAGAATATCTTTGGTTAACAAGCCTCTGGTCAATATCAGTTTTCTTAAAACTCCTGAACTACTTGCTTACTTTAGGAGTTAAAAGATACATCATGGGTAGGACAGTATGGATTACACTAGGGAAAAGACAGCATCGCTGCCAAATCATCTTAATTGCACCTATTTCATAATCTCACACTTCCTTTTATTAGTTTACAAGCACCTACAAGTTCATGTTTCTTAAAAAAAAAACCCAACTACAGCTACAGAGGCGAAGTAACAACTGAAGGGACATCAGGTGTCATTTAAGAGGTCTTTAAATACATGTCCTATGAGTGGCTGGATATTGACAGTGAGAGAAGCTGCAGGTGAAAAATCTGCATGTGCACTATTACTGGGACTGAACAGGAAAAATAAAAATTGAGCCACTTGAAAAACAGACAGTACTGAAGATGTCAGTAGTGCAGCTGGGGAGTTCTTTAAATTTTTGAGCAGGTAAGGAAGTGGTCTAAGCCTTCTTATGGCCAAGCTGATTTCTATATAGAAGGTGAGGAGTTAATAAGTAAGAGCATGTGAAATGGGAAGTGTGAAAAACTTAAAATTTTCTAGCTCTCCTAACACAATATATACAGGTAATTTGTAATCTAACAAACTGTATGCTAGTAACAAATTGATATTTATTTTATCATCATTTTTTTAAGATTCACGAGAGAAGGACATGAGATATACCTTCCCCCACTCCCAACTTACATATGAACAGAAGCTGAACTATCATCTCTCTGGAAGGTTCCTTCACTTCCAACGGTCTCTCTGCGTTTTCCTGCTCTGTCTTTGTACTTTGGATTCTTCACTGCCTTGTTGTCTTCATATTCTGTGTTCTTTCCCAGCAGATTAAATTGCATCAAGACAAAGAGAGTGGGGTTTAAATTCTTTATCTTTGATAATTTCCCTTTTTCCCTCCAGAAGTATAGCAGCTTCAGCCTATTTCAATAATTCTAAATCTCATAACAAAATCTGTAGTCCTCACTTAGTATTTTCTTAGCTTGCAGGCATACCTTGTAAACCACATTATGGCCATCATCATGTAATATTGCCAAATTCAGTAATTTCTCAGAAGCTGTAAATAACACATTCTCTTGAATCTTCTCTTGGTATGAAGAGGTAATCTCTCCATATTAAGCAGAAAACCATGTGGACATGCCACTGGCTTTTTATATAAACATTTAGCCTGTTCCTCAGCAACTACTTTTTTTCAGAATAAACAACAGAATTAAGCATGTTTACAGATTCTGTATCAGTATTATTTTGATACCTGAAGAATTTGGTAGAAATTATGGCATTCTGTTTTCTACATGAATACTTAGTACAAATGCTGGAAGCAACCGCATAGTTAAAATTATCTCTACAACAGAAGTAATTTGAACACATTTATATTATATTGCTTGTATGTTCACGTTGGTATTCTTCTATGGACTTAAAAACCTGAAAAAGTTCCCTCTTCCTTCCATAATTTTTTCAGTTGCTTATTATGTTTCCTTTCCAAATAAAAGGTAGGACTGCAACTCAGTGAAAACTTAATCTGCAGAAATAAAAATAGAAGTGTCTTGCAAAATCTTAACTCCAAAAGGATTAGGAATCTTGTACACTTTGAAAGGATCCTTCTTCTAATTTTCAGTGGAACTTTCATGCCCTCTTACCATTATCTTTCTCTGTAGAGGTTTGTAAAGAATAATAATTTAGGGTACAAAAGATAAACCACGCTAAGCTTAAGGGCGTACGAAAACTTGCCTTATTTAACTAAGTCTGTGGCTTAAAACAGGAGTCACGAAGTACTAAAAAAAAAAGGTAAGAACCATAAGATTACAAAAACTTAATCAACTTCTACTGTAAACTCACCTGTAAACCATATTTTACTCGTATTTGTTTTAATGCTTTTCTTCTTACTAACTCCCTCTCTTCTTTGCTGAGTGCTGGACAAACTAAAAGGAAGAACACAGGATTGGATTTCTAATTACTAATGTAAAAATGTTTTGAAACATAAAACAAAAGTGAGAATTTTTGTTCTAACATTATTATACATAGACACATATACCACGAAGAAAATAGATGAGTATGTATAACTATTCCCAGTTGGTGAGAAAATTGTACAAAAATTGAACTAGTTATTGTGTTTATAAAGTAAACAGCCATAATAAAAAATATATCCAGTGATAGTATGACTAACCAGAAGGCTCCTTTTTCTTGTCCAGGCGAAGATGTGCTCTAACTTGTCCTGGTTCACATCCATCACAAGTATCACTGCCGGGGTGAATATGAAAAGAAAGCACAGTTTCGCCAATCTTCACTTCATCTCCATGCTCCAGGATGTAGGGATCACATTTTGTTTTAGGCTGCAGCAAAATGAAGTTTTGGCAGCCAGGTTAACTACTGATGAAGGACATGAACTCTATTTCATGCACACTGCTTACAACTCAGTAATTCAGTTTTGACTCACAAATGTAGGCAAATATTTAACTACAGTGGGTTTTTCACTCTAGCAACTGCAACCATAGTGGGTTTTTCCTAGTATAACCAAACAATAAGTACTGTCAAGTGTCCCTAAAATCAGAAGGAAACCAAGGCAGGCATTAATGAAAGAAGACATACAATGGCATTGTCAGCAATTTGCCATAACATATTTTAAATGGCCACAAGGTTAGTTTTCTGCAATGTATAGAGTACTAAAACAACAGGTACTCACCTGGAGAATCTGATTTCCATTAACAACTGTTCCATTCTGACTGCCTTGATCCACAAGAACATAATTTTGCAAGTCGTGGTCAAAATATACTTCTGCATGAAACTGACAAATAGAAGCCCAAGTTAAATGTTCTTGTCAAGCAAATACTTCACAATTTAAATGTTATTTTAAGGTAAGATTTCAGAATATATTTTGAGACCTTAAAAATGAGTGGCTCTGTTACTCAAAGTTAATAGAGTATTTCACATCTTACGGTTCCATTCTTGTGAAACGTAAATGAACAGGCCACAACAGCATGAGCTAACATATACAGTTAATAATGTAA
Source organism: Daphoenositta chrysoptera (assembly GCA_013397915.1). Taxonomy (NCBI): domain Eukaryota; kingdom Metazoa; phylum Chordata; class Aves; order Passeriformes; genus Daphoenositta; species Daphoenositta chrysoptera. The sequence continues at coordinate 10,981 of VZRO01005866.1, forward strand.
CTATTTTGTTCATAAGCTGATTCAGTACTGGACAACTATATTCTTCCAATGTGGCAAGTATGCTTTACTTAAAGAACTGCAAGATTCAGTAATACAGCCTTTTTAACTCCTCTTGTCAATAACAGGCTTTTTGCTTTTAAGGTATGTTATATCACTCTCATTTTAAAAAAGATCTCATTCTGCTTCCATTTACTTGGTCTTTCATATCTGAAATAACTCCCACGCCATGCCTTTGTAACTTTCACGTAGTTCACCTTCTCCTGCATCTTAATACCTAGGACACAATCAGTGCCAATCTTTTGCTGTTTATCTCCTTTCTGATACTGAGACTAACAATCTATTTTTTTCATCTTCTTGCAGTTCTTTATAGGTATTGCTCCCAAGCCCACACAGACCAGAGAAAGCACAACTCCTGACCAAATTCATAAAGAGATGCACAACCTCCAGAAAAGGCCACTGAACAAACCAAAGTACCAACTTCTCCAGCCTACTAGAACTTCCAATAAAAGCAGTAAGTCTAGAAAACTGACTGTTTCAAATTTGACAACTTCAAGCAACTGAAGTTGCTGCTTTGCATTTAAAAAGAAAAAAATCTGTATTTTGAAGATTAGCTAGCATTTCTTACTAAATGGAATACTCCCATAATGATGGAGACTGACTAGTACATTCAATAGATATTTTATTTTCTACTTCTGTTTTACTGAATAGAACTAAAACTTCTTCTAAAGAGGCTAAATCTGCAGGGTGTAGCATTTTTTAAAATTTTTCTACTCAAGAAAAGCAAACACCAAAGTTGTCCACAGCTAAAAAGGAAGAACAGTGCAGAAAACAAACTAGTACGTAACTTCTTGTTTCTGCAAATATGTAATTTATCTTTTCACCTTTGACTCCTTATCTGAAAAGTGAAGTAACTTCTTACATGAACTGTCAGTACCTGCGAAGTACTGAACTGGTAACATTACAGAAAAATAAAAGCCTTTTGGCTTCTTTATTTGCCCAGTTTCAAACACATGCCTGAGAAAGTTATTAATAGCAGGGAAATACTTACTCTGGAAATGATTCAGTATGAAATACAGCAGCTGATTAATGAGAACTATCATTTAAAACAGACATAGTAAAGTGTGTTTCATGAGATACTTGCATTTACAGATGTTTTCAACAAATTTTTTGTTTGGATCACACAACTTCGTTAATCTACAGTTTTCTTTTATTATGAGTGCTGTATTTAGGGTCTGTGTTGAAGTATTTAGCAAAACAGAGCACAGAATTTATAACAGAAAAAGAATTTCCATTCAATCTAGCATTGAAAGGAATTCTGTTAATTTTTTAAACTCCCTCTACATCATTTCCACAGTTGCTTGAAGAAAAATGAAATAAACCCTTTTGCTCTGAGCATGCTGCGAGAATTGCATTACTTGGTAAGGAAATTCTTATTAACTGACATAAAAATTTTATATACCATTAGTACTTAACAGGGTTTTTCCTCAAGTTCAATAACTATGAAATTCAAGATTCAAAATACAATTTTTTTACTGTGCATTACACTGTAGATTAGAAGAACTCCAATTTTAAAAGAGTATTTAGCTTTTTTAGACTATGAAAACATGCTGTTGTTTGTGTTAAGTTCCCTTTAAGTAAAATAGTGTGTGTTTTCCTTTTTTCTAACTTCAAGTCTGGCTAAACCATATCTCATTCTGAAAGTTCTTTCAAAAGTTAACATGATTTTCCAAATTTAAAGCCATAAAATCTAAAGCTTTATTCATACATTTATGTCTTCTGATCTACCTTCAGCACGCATGAACAACTTACCTTACTGACTCCAACCTCAGGAATCTGAAGTGTGTGTCCAACATCTTTTTCTCTGAAAGGCAAGTTGATATACAAATCACAACAAAGTAGAAATAGATCTTCTAAGTGGCTTACAAAAGGTGTATTTCAGTTGAAATGTAATATATTTCTCTTCTAAGCTATTAGGAATTCTTACAGATACAAAACATTGTGTTGCTATATACACAATGTAAATAAAGCCTTGCTTCAGGTCCCTTCTGCCATTTGTATAAACTATACAAAGCAGGTGATTAATAAATGATCAAATGGTATCATTAAATTCTTATCTATAAAGCTGACATTTCTATCTGAACTGTCATGCAATGCCAGTTGTAAATAACAATGTAAATAACAGTCTGAACTCTGCATCCTTTGGGCTCTTCAGTGTATCTTGGCATCAGTCTTCAATGGCGAAGTTAAATTCTTGGTTGCATTAGGCAGGTAATACAAGTAACGAAAGCATAATCTGTACAGGGTGGGTTTTGGTTGGTTTGCATTTTTTGTTATCAAAACACTGCCACAGGAAGCAGGAATTTGTGAATTATATTCTTATAATAAGGGATAAGAAGCAATGCAGCTAGTAAAAGACCTATATGCAAATTCAAAGTAAAGCTGTCTGTTCATCTTCACATGAAGATGAAGGACTTTACCTTTAAGAGCAAATCAAAACACATCTATAATCATTAGACAGAAACAACTTTTCCAGGATGAGGTTTTCAGAAAGCATGGAAAAAGCTTTATGTCATTGTTAAAGTCATCATCCACAATGAACAAACCAGATTTAGAACTGTAAGAATACACACAGTCTAGAACAAACCAACTTACTATCTAATGCCAATGAACAAATCCTACTGAAATTTGAATGTGTGAGGAAGTCCAGGATATTCTTCCTAGTGATCCTGAATTTCTGAAGGGCATTTTTCAGTTTCTGAAAAAAGTACTTTAGTGGCCTGGAACAGAATTTACTTATTTTCTAGGAAACAAGTTTTCAAAGAAGGACTTGTAGCTATGCTGCCACTGGGGCTCAGTCACAAGATCGAGTTATCACTAACAAATTTTCAGGTCTGCTAAGCTGCATTAACTGTGCACATTTGTGCTATCACAACATGCTGTTATGTGACCTGACTTGAATTTCTTACTGTGGACTAACCAAACTCAGAGAACCTCACAACTGCTGCAGCCTAGGAATACAAGCATGGAGAGTAGAGACAAGCAATCCTAAGTGCTTTCCACTTTCAAAGCGAGGTAGTTTCACATATATATATATAAAAAATTGCATTCAGTTTTACCTTCCAATTGTAGCAGGTTTCACAGCAGTGATAATATAAAGTGACCCAGTCTGTAGAACTGGTGATCTTATTACAATTACTCTGATACAAGGAGGCCAGATCTTTTCTTCATCTATAATTATATAGAAAAAACCCCCATCACCATTAGTACCAACAAATTACAGTGTTAACTTTATAGTCCTTAGTTTTCAAAACACCGAAAAAAAAATCAGGCATTACCTGGCAGAATAATATGCAACTTTCATAAAAAGAAATGTGTAACCACATCTGAGAGAAAACTTTGATGAGATTGTTTCAAAGGCTTTCTAACTGCACATCAAAATATTACAAATGTTTTCCTAATTCTAGTTATTTACATGTGGACAACTCTTTCGTTACAGCAGTAAAATATATACACATTCACAAAGTTCACTAGTATATTATAAATTTATGAATCATTAATTGTAACAGATTAGAAAACAATTTTACTTTTGAGAAAAGGCAGCACTTGTTCACCACATCACAGACCTACTACATATCACACTTTCTATCTGACAATTTCTATGTCAAATGTATTTTTGCTAGTTTTTTCTCTTAGGAGCACTATCCATCAACATGGATTAGGAAAAATAATATAGTCTACATCTCTATATTCTAACAGCTGTATGAATTCTGTACTTGGATGTACATTTGTAGAAACAGTCTCCAATGATCTCAGCTAGGAATAGACATAGATGAGAGGACAATACTTTAAAAGGTACTAGGGGAAGAGAAACTGTCTCCAGTTTTTATTACTTCAGCATTACTGCATAATTGGATATTAGGAAAAGACAATTTAGTCTGAAAGCCTGATGGTAGCAAGCACATTTTGGTTAGCATTAATCACTTAGAATCTAAGTAGTTAAGTAAAGAAATGAAAACATAAGAAATAAACTGACAATCAACTGTGAGTAGGGCACAGGCTACAATACAGTTTTCAATAGGTTGTATTTCATTCTGTGATTTGGAATATTCTTTGCATACACATAGCTCTGATTGGCTGCATCAAGCTTTTCACAGGTTACCTTCATTTTTATGTTTTTAAGAACCTAGCAGAACACTCTGGTATAAAACAGTATACAGGTTTCCTGTCTATATCCATTTCTTACAAGTTGCCACTGGAATATGAATAAAATAGGACTTCAACTAGTAGTCCACATTGCTTTTCAACACAGTAGACCCATCTTGCGTTCAACTGTACACAGTGGTTTACAAACAGTATCAGAAATACTGTGTATTAATTTAAGAGAGTTAATACATAGAATTACTGTGAATTAGTGGTCTAGAACCCCTATTTTAGCAGCAGAGTTTCTTTTCTCCTTTCACTTTCCTAATCAAACCAAATTTTTGCAATCCCAGAGGTTTCTACACAAGCACAGATGTTATACTCAGAAACAGCTTTTATAAAAACACTACTGCTTATTTTTGCGCAAGTGAAGAGAGGGAAAGAAATGCTGGTAACATACAGGACTCTTTAATTCAAAGTATCTCAAGTCACATGCTTTTATATATTTTTTTTTAATTATCCAAACTAATTTTTTAATAGGGTCCTGGAAAAATACAGTAATACTGTATATAATCCACAATAATTCACCTTCATTTTCTGAGTCTTCTGAATCACCGGTTTCTTCACTCGTTAACTCCTCCTCACTGTAGGTTTCACACTCAGAATCTGTAATTTCACCTTCTTCTGGTTCACTCTCTGTGTCTGCTGTTCTACTGTGATCTGTATATGCTGCAGCATCTGGTGTACACTTGTGGGAATGTGAATTTATACTGTCTGTAGAAATGGATTCTTTGGCTGTTAGACTGTTTCGTGGTTTTGTGTCCATTTTAGTCTTCTTTCTTACATTTGGAGACTCATCTTCTTCAGTAGAACTTACTTGCTCAGTGGTGGAAAAGCAATTCAGACTGTTAGATGATTTCTGCTCTTCTGTGTCCAAATCCTGGAGGGGAGTTATACAATGTTACAGTCTTTACATATTGAATTCTTCTAAAGAATGCTATTAGCCTGGAAGTAAATTCTTCACTTAGGAAGAATGATTTGTAGGACTATCAAGAAATAGTTAAATTTCCAGGAAGTTTTACACATGCAGTAGGCAGAACTTTTACATTTCAGTAAAAATATTTTCACATCCTATTAGATGTGACTGAGACTATCTTCTATTTGGGAAAGTGTGACTGCCCTCCTCTTCTAAACTTCACTTATTACTCTTCTAAACTTCAGTCTTTTCTCACACTTAAGAAATGTTTAGAAACTTTAGAATCTTGTCCTAATTTTCAAACTTGTACAACATCACTTTGAATATTTTCCTATTTTGCTTTTATGACACTCACTTCTGTCCCTCTCTTATGCAATTCTTGCATCTTGCTTAGAAGGTCTTTAATTTATCTTCGTTGTATCTTCCTCCAGTTTTTGTCTTCTTTTTAACTACCACATATGAATATCTGGAATGCCTACTCATGCTTCACCTATAGACCTGTTCTTCCTCCTTTCAAAACCACATCTTTAACAGAGTCTTTAATCAAGAAAGCATAGAGGGTATAAGCTTAACTTATGCTATGTGAAACAGTTCTATTAAAAATCTATTTTCTACTGCAAGAAATTTCTCAATTTCTCTACTGAATATCAGACAGATTGGATTATTACAGGTTCTTCCACTTCCACTTATTTCACCATCAGAAAGGAAAAAACCCCCCAATGTTCTTTTAACTGAGAAATCTAAAATTTCTTATTAATTTTGCCAGAGTACCTTGAAAATGTAATTCTCGATCTAGATAACAGCTTGACAACTATTTTAGAAAAAGTAAAAAGGAGGGGAAAAAAAGAGACAAAAGAACAAAAATGCCTTTAAAAGATAAAATCTCAGATTAAATTACGTGTCATTTTGAGTTCAGAGTGAATGCATTCAATTGCCTTGAATTGTATCAAATATTGCAATATGGCAGATAAAAAATACATCCTTGACTTCTTTCAGTGCGTTTCCATTTCAAGATACGTGAAATAATGTGAATGTTAACATCATGGAAATTAAACCACTTCCAGAATTGTACAAAAGCATCAGTGGCACAGACTAAGAGAAACACAAGAATTCATCTCAGGTGTTTGATAGGCCAGTGCACTTTTTAAACACTTTCCAGTAAGACAGCAGGTTCTCAGGTAAACATGCTTTAACTGAAAGACTATTGGTTTGTTCAGTGTTCTCTATAAAGCACTAGCCCTCCTCCCTGAATCTTCTAAATCCTTGAACAGAAAGGAAAAGGATTGCAAAGTCACTGTGTAATGTTGTTTATTTTAAACAAAAAGCATAGTATTCCTGCCAAAAGTACGCCTACACAGTTTAGACATGCCAAACACATGAATTACAGTAGAAATATTTTTAGAAAATCTGATTTTTCCTTTTATGAGTTATATTTTTCAGTGTATTTGTCTTTGTCTATACTTATGTTTGGTATGGGTATGATATGATACCAAACATACCAAGGTGTTCTGCAATCTAAAATGTGTTACTTCTGTAATATTGTAAACTAACAAAGTAGCTCAGGGTATTCTAATTTAATCTAATCTGATAACAAAGAAACTACACCATCTGCTCAAATCACAAGCAAGGGTAAACAACTCTTGACTGTGATGCACTAATGCCCAAGTACAATGGTCCAACCACTCAACTCCTCCTCCACAGTGAATCCTGTGATAGCCCATGATTTTTGGCATAATTTCAGATATTTTAAAGTAGAAAGTAAAAATGTGCTGTTTCAAAGCCTGGCTGCTAAAGAGTAGACTCTTGGTTCTGTGTTGAAAACAGAAATTTTTAGAAACACTTATAAACAGACCTAGGATTCCACTCATACATTCATTCTGTGATTTTGCCAATATGACCATTAAGCCTCTTCTCAGCAGTTCCTGTATTTTTTCACAACTGCTACATTCAACTGTTAAGAAAGCAAACTAAATAGTCAAGTACTGATAAAAATGCAGTCTTCGTATTTAGAAAACCTTGTATGAAATCAAGGATTTTAAAACTGAATATGGATTTTGAGCACTTCATGATTTCACAAATCTGTATTAAAATGCACATCTTGACAAAGCATATAAACATTAAGCATGGGGATACTGAATGAACCTTAAAGCATTTGAAAGGATCTTGTGGTAAAGAAATCCTTTTCCATTATGTATAAAATGTACTGGTTTTGGCTAGGGTAAAGCTAATTTTATTCACAGTGCCTAGTGTAGGGCTGTGTTTTGGATTTGTGTTGAACACGTGGTTGATAATACAGAGATGTTTTATTTATTGCTGAGCAGTGGTTACTCACACCAAGGCCTCTTCTGCTTCTTGCACCACTCCACCAGTGAGGAGGCTGGGAGTGCAGAGTTGGAAGCAAGACACAACCTTTATAGCTGATCCCAGCTGTCCACAGGGTATCCCATAGCACATAGCATCATGCTTAGCAATTAACCCCAGGGAGGGACAAGGAAGCAGGAGGGATGTTGAGAGTTTGGCCTTTGTCTTCCCCAGTTACCATGACCTGTGCTGGAGCCCTGCTTTCCTGGGGATGCCTGACCACCTGCCCGCCCAGGCAGGGAAGCACTGAATCAGTTTCCTGCTTTCTTTTGCTTGTGCATGTGGCTGTATCTCAACCCACAGGTTTTCTTACTCCTGTCCTTCCAATTCTCTCCCCAGTCCTGCTGAAGGTGGAGTGAGTGAGCAGCTGCCTGGGGCTCAGCTGCTGGCTGGGGTTAAACCATGGCCAACTACCAGTACTAACACAGAATCTGTGTAACACATATTAAAGTGTAGCTACATGCAAACAGCACCTAATGCCTTGCCTCCACACAGTCATTGCTTAAAAAACAGGAACTGGCAGTAAGTAGTATATATACTTGGTAAATACTACCCTGAACAATGCAGTAAATTCTAGCATTGATTTCTCAACGACTAATAACTCTTCATCGCAATCGTGAGCTACAAGACACAAAGTATGCAAGTACATGCTCATTATAACCATTTTTTACACCATGATATTAGGCACATACATTTTTTCAGTGTTGCTTTGCCCAATACATCTAAATAGTAGACCGACACCAACAGTCATGAGTTAGACATGGATTGACTCAATGTGATCCAGGTTAGAAAAACCTTCTATCTACTGGGTATTACCACACAATCTCTGGGGTTTTTCTCACTAAGCTAAGTTGAGAGGTGTGATCAATCTGTCTGATAATAAACTATTTTTTAACAGAGCTGAGTTGGTTCACATTTCTGCATCCCTGTCAAAGTCAGCCAAAAGTACTTTGAAATCAGGATTTTTATGTATCCCATGAGGACTGATCTTATAATAAATCATGCTTATGTGAGTGGAATTGATGGTTTTACATAAAGAATAGGCCACAAACTACTGATTACAATGACCTTTTGAAATGCAGATTGTTCTACTTAGAAAATATATATTATCATGGTCATTGAACTGTTTTTCTGAAAAATTCAAAATATTTTAAGTATTTAACTATACTTTTTGCTTTACTGTTACAGAGCAAGACATTTTGTCTTTCAAAACTTCAATTTTTCTGTATTACAGCTGATCAACATCCATGTTCATGCAATTCTTCAGCATGCCTATAAATTAGAACTTACTACTGTGAGCATAATTAGCTCAATTCTAAGAACTGCACTGTTTAAACTATTTTTTTCTGAATTTATTTTATACAAAACATAGAAATAGAGACAAACACAACTCTTCTCAAATGTGTAGCCTGTTTTTTCTTGGTTTGCTAGAAGTTCAGTAGGTGATTTAACAGAACCATGGGTTCTCAAAACTCTTCTACAGGACTGCATAGTACATCTTTGGCATTGACTCTCTCCATTTGAAATATTAATCTGAAATTCAGTATTCTACTAAAGAAGTATTTTCAAACACATAAAAATAGCTCTTTCACTCAAATGACTAAGCTTTCATGTGCTAAAACCATTTCACAAGTACTTCAGTTACTCTCATCCACCCTACACAACTCAACTTTCCAGTGCAAAAAATCTAATTAAATGCCAGAAAAAAAAAGCTCTTCCTACATCATATAGGAGCCATTTTATACACTGGTGGACAGCTCTGAAATAATGGGGAACAGTAATTTACCTTACCTAAAGAATGAGTAGTTTCTTCAGTCCAGAGCCTTTATATTATACAGGGATGCTAAATACTTCTCGAATATTCTAGAATGCCATCAAAGTTTTCTTCAGATGTTACTTACACAGTATTTAAAATATATTTCAAAGCTACTTTGCAGGTGAATGTATTTTGATCAAATAGCTTAAAAAATTTACTAATTCCTTTAGGAAAAAAAATTATCTAAACATTAATTACTAGATATTATTTTTCCTTTAAGAAGAATATCAAGGTTAAAGGTAAACATCCATGGACTAATGTGTTTGTTGTCTCAACTCTACCTTTACCAGAAGCTGCCAATCCAAAAGAAGAAATCTTCAGATTAGCCATGGTTTCTGTCAACGTACGTACCTAAAGATGGGATGAATATCAGCAAAAAGTAAACTACATGTGATAAAAAAAGTAAAAATCATTGCTTCAAGAGTTCTATGGGAAATACTACTAAAACCACCTTGTCTCTTCTACTGAAGTAGCTATGATGCATCTATAATGAAAAGAATGTTAGAAGGTAATTTTGACCACCAATCTGAAATAAAATTCTCTAGGTGGTAGTTTGAAAATTTAAAAAATTGTATTTAAAAACAATGTATGGAAAAAAATGTCATGTGTCAGGACTTCCTTCTAAATTTTGCTATGTATTTCTAATGGCACCAGTGCAGCAAGTAGAACTGCAGGATCACTACTGCACAGTCTATTCTCCAAAATGTATGGAAGCCCTGGATCTTGATATTGGGCCAGGGATCCCATTATTATTTATGCCATCTTTTTTTTCTTTTTAAACTTTTCCAGATTTACTTATTTAAAGGGTTTTTTTGTACAGAAGAAAATACCTTGTTTCTTTTCCCACCTTTTTTCTAACCTACCCCTACAAAAAGATACCAGAACTAAACTACATGCCTAAAAGTTTCAAGGTATCCCACCAATCTTTTTATGTGACCTGCACAGGGGCTAAAACTCCATCCTGGCAAAAAAAATCCTGACTGTCTTAAAAGCAAGCGAGTAGAGACAGTATACTTTGTTTCACAAGTCAAAAGAAAACTACTTGTAATATAGGTTCAGTTTGGTGACCGAAAAGAAAGGATGTCTTTAAGGAAAGTTCTTGTATAAATTAGGAACTTTCCCCAGTTATTTTCTTGTTTGGTAATTCAGCTTGTTAAAAATGCAATAATATTTCAGTAGATTAATTTTATCCTTTACATTCCCAGAATTATATTGGGTTTTCTTTAAGAATGCTACAATATTTGTGGACAACTCACTTGCCATTTCTGTAGCGTTAAGCATCCTAATTTCCTACTAACAAATAAATAACTATATGTAAGATAGCTGAGTATATGAACTTCTTCACAATAGCTAGAAACCAAACCACAACAAAAAGCCCTTCTGTGACCAGAAACAGACAGTTAAGGGATTGTTCCAGTTACAATTTTTTAAATAGAAAAGATACTAACTTTGGTTTAAATTAAGTCATTCAAAAATCACATGCAATTTTGGTACAGCCATAGCTACCAATACCATCTATATACAAATATATGCTTGATAATCTATGCACATAGCTGCTAAATGTTCTTATTTCTTGTATTTGGCAATTTTTAAGTAATACTAAATATCTATTAATATTTGTTTATATTTATTTCTTTAACTGAAAAAGAGATTAAACATTTTAAAGATTCTGTAACTACTGCTAACTGTCTTCCCCTGCTTCACATGGATAATCTTATAAACTACCTCAGCTTCACTCAAGAATTATTAAGTTCAGAAGGTGTATGACATGTTTTCAGAAGAACACCCTGCTTTCTTGACAGTAGTGGTCTACAGCCCAGGCATTTAACCAAACCTTTCTCCTACCTGTACTATCTGTAGCAAAAGAAAGGCAAGTAAAACCTACTTTGGGCAAGAAAAGAGGCAAAGTTGGGACCATTTTTCAGGCTAGCAGCACAATTAAATAATTGATTGGGAAAACCAGTAATGAGGTACTAGTCTTCAAAAGCATTGTCATAACTTTAATAATTTAAACAGCATTCAGGGAAAGAAAAGGCAGAAGACTCCTGTGAGTTTGGAGAAAAGCATTTCAATAGACAATACTTCAACTACATGTTTTTAGTTTTATTCTATTATTAACTAATTAGTGCCTTTGCTAATACCAGACTAAACTGGACAACAATTATACTGCCAAAAAATACCATGCATCTATGCACTTGACTATGCAGCTTATAAACTAAATTTTCAGTTTCGTAACAGAAAAATATAATCTTTTATTCTAGCAAATCCTAATCTTTTATATTAATGTAACATGGAATTTTTAAGTGATTGATAACCACAGTACAAGAATAAAATGTTTTAACTCAGCTATGTAAACTATGTCAGTAAGGTACTTTTTTCTTCTAACTCCAGCACTGCATTTACAAAGAAGTGCACTGACAAAAAGGCATTCTTTCATTTTTGAAATTTAAAATGGAGAGTGTTTTATGTTTCACTTCATATTCTGTTTTTGTTTAAAAAAATAAAAAAGGCCATGATTACTTCTTTGACATTGACCTTCACTCACTGTTTACAGAAAGAAATGTCTGTGCACTAGAGTATACTTTAAATGTTTTCCCTGTTACCTTGTTGGTCAAACACATTAATTTACAAATAAAGCAAAGTACTCAGCTCACCATCAATAAAACACATGAGAAAAAATGGATGTTTACCTCCTACCTTGTGACTGTGGAAGTCTCACAGAAAGGATTTGTTAACAAGACTATCTAAATAAAAGTATCAGTATAAATTAAGAGAAAGACAAACCTCTATTTCTAGTATAATCAGATTACAGAAGCAGACTATGATGGGATTCTAAAAAGTAGTCAACGTTATTTGCTAGGTCAGAGCTATATATGCCTTAGAACTTTCATAAACACTTTTGTTGGTTTAGGTAGCAGTTCATTATAGAACTAAATTTAAGAGATTTATTAACCAGTTTATGATAAAGACTTACTCCTACAAGCTTTTCACGTTTCTTTCATGATACATGATGGATGAAGTGTTGTATTGACCAATGCCTTTTGAGAGTGGCAGAATGCTAATTCAGCATTTGAACAGAGCAGGCCCAGAACCTGGGTGCTGGTAAAACTGCACTTCCAATGCATGAGCTCTCATCTCTCAAGTCTAAACAATCATTATACTTAGTGTTGCTAAGTATCCAGATCAAGTGTTCTGAATGGAAGGTTCATGTGAAGTTTCCTCAAGGAGAAGGAATTTCTGCAGTAGCCACAATCTATTTATAAAATGAGTAATCAGTCAACAACCACTATCCATTTAACCTAACTGCACTTTTTCTTAATGTAAATAGTTTCCATTTTCAAATCTTTTAGATTACCTCACTGCAGATTAGAAGTTTTTAACCGTGCACTGATGCTACATGACTACTATGTACAGGTACCTGTACAGTAATGCAATTATTTCAGATTTCAACCAATCTGCTTGTCTGAGGCCTACATAACGAAACTATGTAATGGTTAAAGCAATAGCTTTGAAGAATGCAAACCAAGAAATCAATACATTCCATTTTATCTTAAAATGACAGAAGAACTTGGCAGAATACGATCCAACATCATAGGAGCGTTCTAAAGGAAACACTTCCTGAGGTTTAATAGCCATGCTAGAACTTCTTGGTGTTTTGGAGTGAGTAATGCTTTTCAAGGCAGTCACTGTACACCACATGGTATGCTTTCTTAGCTCTCAGAAACACTTTGTAACTTAAAATACAAATTAATTACAATGGGCATTTATTAAGATGCTTATCCACACACTAGCAACAATGAAAATACGTTGACCAAGTAAAGTATCAACAGGAGAGCATAATACGCAAAGAAAGAGAACTTCAAGATATCAATCCCAAATGATAGCAGAGATACAGTAAAATGCCAGTGGACCAAGCTCTGGAATTCAGTCATAGAGAAAGGATTGTGTATGAGTGTATTTTCAGAATTTACACTTTTTTGATTCATAATATGAATCTGAAAAAAACCCAACCACGTAAAAAACCAAAAACATATCACAAGCCAAAATCCCAAACCCATGACATTGCTGCCAACACTGAATTTCTGATGTAAATCCAACCCACACAACACTGAATTCATTTTAGTGTGCCTGCTAATCAAAAAACTTCAATGATACTCAGTTTTAGACTCCTTTACAGTAGGGTAGTAATAAAATAATATTGAAAAAGCAAGGGGATCCAAGTTAAAAGTTTCATCCTTAATCACTCAATGGGAAAGTTATTTGAACACGAACTACATGTTAGCAACCCGCTGTATATAGTTTAAGTATGTTTAAATAGTTCAAAAAATAAGTATACATTCTCTGCAAAAAACCAAGCCCCGTAATGTGTAAGTTGCATCATGGGCAAAAACCCAACAGATTTTGCATTTTCTCTCTGTCATTTCTGAAATTACCTTATACTCATCTGCAGCAATCCACTCTGGTTCTTTTCTCTTCTTTTTCCCCTTTTTATCCTTGGTGTGCTTAGTACCAGAGGACTGGTAAGATTGCAGATCCACTCGTGAATGAAACTGGTATCGACCGCTTTCCACATCACAATAGTAGTAAATTCCAGTTGCTGGGTCATAATACAGTTGGTTTTCCTTTATAAGAAATTAAGAACAATGCTATCATCACTTCAACAAATACACTGTTCAAAGAAACATCTGATTAATGAAGAACTACATTTGAAGTTTGATCAAATGAAAGAATTGTGGTGGCTTGATCCCGGATGGCTACCAGATGCCCATCCAACCACTCTGTCAATTCCCCTCCTCAACAAGACTGAGAAAGAAAATAAGATGAAAAGCTCATAGGTCAAGACAGAGAGGTCACTATCACAGGCAAGCCAGATCCAACTTGGAAATAGTTAAAATAGAGATGGAAGATAAGGACCAAATTAAAAACACCTCTCCCAGTCTCTTTTTCTTCACAAGCTCAACTGTACCAACTTCATTCCTAGCTCCTCTACCTGTCTTCCTCCACTCGAGTGGTGCAGGGAAATGCGGAGTAGAGGGACTGAAATCAGTTCATGAAAAGTCCCTGTCTGCTGCCACTTCTCCCCTGCCCAGCATGGGACCTTCAAGAACTGCTTCAAGCATGGGTCCTCCACAGGCCACAGCTCCTACCAGGCAGAGAGACCTGCTCTGGGCACTGGCATGGGCTCTCCACAGGTCAGTTCCCTAAGGAGCTGCTTCTGTGTGGGATCCTCCATACACTGTAGTGTGAGTAGCTTCACCGTGGTCCACTCTAGCAACTGGAAGAAAGTGCCTGCTCTGGTGCTTGGAAAACCTCCTCCTGTTCCTTCTTCTTTGGCCCTGGTGTTCAGAGGGTTATTTTTCACACTGGCCCCCCCCATACACACTGCAGTGTGCAGAGTTATGCCCTTTCTTATGCTGCTTTCAGAGAGGCACCAGCAGCTTCTCTCCTGGCTGTGCTGTGCCGGGCAGTGGAACCAGCCATGTCCAGGCAGGCCCTGGCCTCCTCCCACAGAGGCCACCTCTACAGCCCCTGGCCCCAGCATCAAAACTGTGCCAGTAAACACACTACAAGAACATTTCCTGTAATTCAGAACACTTACTGACCAAGAAGACATATTATTTTGGATAACTGCACCATAAACTGTAATCTATAGCCCCAAACATTTATGTATAACTAAATCCACAAACTATGTCAAAAACAATGGTATCCTTTTAAGACCTTAAAAATCGAGCCCAGAAGTGTCCCGAAAACAAACAGTTGTGTACCTCAGGTATTTTTTAAAGTTAGTTGAATATAACACTGAAAACAAACTCTCTTGTTTTCAGCACAGTAGTGTATAGGTATCTATCCACATATCTGTATACAAACAACTCATAGGACAAAAAGAAAACCTTGTCAAAAGCTACGTAAAAATGTGTAACAAAAAGTAACCATTAAGAAGTTCTGATCCATCATCTAATCTGTTTTTCTAAAGAAGTGTTTTCTTTCCTCTAGCATCAAACTAGTTGGTAACAATACTCAATTAAAAGCACAAACCTCTTAGGTGTTTTCTCTCAACATGCTTTTCACTGCAGAGAAGCAACTGACTTAGTTCAGAAATATGTCTTTTTCTAAACAAGACATCTTTAACCTCAAGCTCTTACGTTTGAAAGAGTTACAGATCAGCTTTATAGCGTACAATTTCTACAATGCCAAGTAACTTAAAGATCTAGGGGGATATCAAAAAGAACTGAATTAAAATCTAAATTTGTATCTTAGCCTGCAATCTTTAATTTGACTGAAATAATTAAAAAATTAATTTAAAAACTTTTAACACTATTCATCCTCAGTAACCTGTTTTTCAAAACCTAAGATCAGCTTGGATCTTAGTTCTTTGCTCGTACCAACTTTTACTAACAAAACTTTTGCAATAGAGAAAAAGTGCCAAAGATTTTGGAAATGATCCTTACTGAATTGTAGTAGAATCCCGTGCTATGGTCATAATACAATCCTGTATTTTCGTCATAAATAAATCCAGTTTGTGAAACAGCAGCCTCTGCAGCAGCTCTCAAGCTCTCTGCCAAAGAACCCTCTGGTACTGAAGTTTCTTCTGTCTCCTGGTAACAGAAAGTAAGAAAGGTAAGTGCTCTATGAACTGATTCAGGAGACAAAAATCTGGCTATAGTTTACAGACAAACTCCTACTGATTTCAACAGTACCAAGACTTCAGCCTGTGTCTTTTGTTTTTCCCCACCTTTACTCAAAAGTGATTCACATCAAAAATACACACAGGAAACATCTTTCAGAGCATTCCTAAGACAGATTTCTTCTCTCTGTTCCATTTCTGTTGCTAGATGCTAAGGCACAAACTCAGTTCAGTGAGTGACCTGAGAAAAGGCTGGAGAGCAGGCAAGAAAACCAACCCACCACAAAATAAACAAACCCCACCTACAGCGCTGTTCTCCTTATATGTTGCTTCCTTATGTCAATGGAAGAAAAAATAAAAAGTACTATTTAAGAAAATCAGCACGGACATATTGGACATACTCTGCTGATAAAAAAGATCCTGCTTCCGGGCTGTGTAGGATATAGGAGCCTTTTTACAAAAACCCTTAAACTCCAGGACACAAATCTAAGAGGATGCCACACTTGGAACATACTAGAAAAAGAACTAGTTTTGAAGTACAAGGATATTATCAGCACCAGACCATCACAAAAAATCATTTTGTATAAAGATGTCAGGATCACAAGTAAATCTTTTAGACGGAATATTAACAGAGTACTGATTTCAAAACTGGTAAAACCCCAGACAGTCCAGAAACCTGTGAATTTTGGATGAAATTTTCCACTTCTCCATCTTCAGTAACTTCGGTGCTATCCTTCCTTAGCGGAATATTAGCACCTGTCTCCGATTCCTCCGTGGAATTATGCTCAGTGCCTTCAGTCCCGTGACTGTGCTGCACTGGTAGTTCAGATGCACAATCTTGAGTATCAGTGTGATTGTAATAATTTTCATAGTAGTAATAATCTGCAGAGGGGAGGGGGGAAGAGAAGGAAAAGTTAAAGTTGCATAAATTAGCAAGGCAGTATTTTACTAATGCAGTTTAAGGGTGCTAAGTCTTAAACTGGAAATTTATGCAAGTAAGTAGTCTACCGAAAATCAAATATTAGGTAGGTAGTGCCTCTGCTTTGAATTTATTCTACCCCTACTGAACAAATTATGTCTTGTTTTAATATACTTCAGAAACTGGTAAAGCATACATGTTTGCAACATGAGATTACTACATAACAAAGTACAATGGCATGAATTCTGCTAGTCCATGCTACATTTTATACTGAATTAGTGGCTTGAATAAATAGGAAATGGGCTGAAAGATAATGTCAGGTTACTGAGTTTAATTCAGCAAAGGATATAGACTTGAAATTGTATTCTATATTACAAAACTTTCAAACTAAGATACTGTTCTAGATGCCCGTTTAAACAACCACCACCCTCTCTACCTGCTTGTGACCATGCAGCACAGTCCTCTGTCTGTATTTCCACACTAGACGTATCTTTCTCCTTTCTATTATGGATTTCTTTAGTGAGTTCTTCTACCTGAAGAAAAAATTGCATGTTAAGACCACAATACTGCATTTTAGTGGTCTGCATCTCAGAAAAGAGAGTCGGCCTTTTCTGCATTCCATAATTCAAACAAAACATAAAGGCATTACAGGTGTTTGAAGTGATTTTGTTTGGCAGGAGACAATTTTGTACTTGAATGGTTGGCATAAAGAAACACTTTTGAGTTTTTCTGCTCACAAAGGAGCAAAGAAACTTAACTGAGGTTATTCCTGAATGCCCACCCGGTAAAGCTGGATTTCAAGCAATGACCACTGTTCCATGGTGATGACTGTGGCATTTACAAACCACAAAATGTTTTGACCTAGAAGGGATCCACAAGGATCATCAAGTCCAACTCTTGGCCCTGTACAGGACATCCCCAAGAATCACACCATGTGCCTGAGAGCATTGTCCAAACTCTTCTTGAGCTCTGTCAGGCTTGGTGCTGTGACCGCTTCTCTGAGGAACCTCCTCCATTCCCCAAGCATCCCCTGTGTAAAGACCCTTTTCCTAATACCCAATCTAAAGCTGCCCTGACACAACTTCAGGCCGTTCCCTCGGGTTCTGCCACAGAGACCAGTGCTGCCCGTCTGCCTCCCCTCACAAGGAAGCTGTGCACCGCGATGAGGGCTCCCCTAAACTTCCCTGTTTTGCCAGAAGCATACACAGGGTAGTTCTTCCACTCTTCCTTTACCTCACACATCGTTCAATAAACTTCTTTTCCTCTGCTACATGTAATCCTTCCTTCTGACTGCAAATCTAACCCTGTAGCAGAGAAGGCGTTACCGTTCTCACCACCAAGGTCTGACTCGAGACCTCAAACCGGCTCTAGCCGCCCGCAGGCCAGGACAGCCCGGCTGGCTCCG
>VZRO01005866.1:29765-61109 GCA_013397915.1 Daphoenositta chrysoptera
GTGGGCCTCAGGGTTCCAGCTGCATCATATAACAGAACGAAAAGTAATTTTAGCGTGTACTTTCATACAAAACTATGGCACATTTTTGTTTGGTTTTTTTGGTGTTTGTTTGTTTTGGAGTGGGGAGGGCGAAGCTTCTTGAGACTTCTCAGTCAACAGTGTGGCAAACCACACCATATCCCGGCTAGAAATTGCCGTGTCTGGAGGTTATTGCAGTTGGAGCCATTTAAACAGCACTCGGACTCGGTGCTGAGAACTGCAGTACTGCAGCCCTGCGTAAATATCTGTTCCTGGGATT
The DNA here is from genome assembly GCA_013397915.1 of Daphoenositta chrysoptera. Classification (NCBI taxonomy): domain Eukaryota; kingdom Metazoa; phylum Chordata; class Aves; order Passeriformes; genus Daphoenositta; species Daphoenositta chrysoptera. Next base: position 30,064 of record VZRO01005866.1, read on the forward strand.
TCTGGAAGCAGCTGCAGAAGGTTCTTGGGTTTTCCCCCTGAGCCCCACTTCAAATATCATATTTGTACAAACCTAACCTCACAGACTTCGTATTTTAAGTGTGCTTTCTTTGCTTACTGCAATGCTTCTCAGCTGTTAATAAACTGTGTGATACACTCTGTTGCTTTGGCGTCTTGCTGCAGAAATGAGAAGTGTATCATTGTAGTAGGTCATAGCCTAATAGCTTTCAGATCTGGCAATAGTGAATGTATTGCATATCTACGTATCTACATCTGCCTTCAGATACATCCTGAATGATGCACCACCTTTAGACTTTGCGTTTCACCAGGTTTCTTCAAGTAATGTATTCATTTTATTTACATGCATATATTTTTAATATATTTAATTTCCAAAAAATATTAAGTCCCAAGACACCTGAGTTCGAAAACCACAATACCTGGCAGTGCTAACTTAACAAGAATGCTGCTGTTCAGTGCAAAGACCTTCAGTCATGTGCCGTTCTGACTGGAAACCACCAAAATCAAATGCCTGACCTCTATAAGGTGGGCTACATGAGCAGGCAAGAGGCAAATCTATGCCTGTCCATATCCTAACTCAAAGGAAATGGGCAAAAAATACAGGTATTTTGTCTTATTTGAAGCATTTTATAAAAGGAAGTAAAGCTCTAGTGTGGACTGGAGGTCCTAAGAGATACTAAAATAGCAGAGGTTCAGACTTCAGTTTGGCTCTTCTGTAATTTCTCCTTGGAAAGGTATATCTCATCAGTTGAGAATTAGTGTATTATCTCTATCCAAAAGTGTTTTATTTTGAGTGATGCTTTTGTATGTATCAGGATGGTTTCACCTAGTGTGTCTAAGTAAAAAAGGACCTGAGCTGGAGGGAGATACATCCTGAAAGGGCAGATTTCATTCACTGCCCTGTATTAAAATACATTAAGTTTAGGGAATAGGTATGTTCTTTTTAAAAGACTGGCCTTTGATCTGCAAGTTAAATATGCAATTGTAAAACTAATGGATGTTGCAATTCAAGTAGTGAAAAGAAGATGAAAAGTGATGCCAGCACTTCAACTGGTGCCTGTACCTAAAGGTTTGCAGCAGATGAAAACGGAGAGGGTGGAGGAGATGTGCATCCTGCTACCAATCTGTCAGTGCCTCTGAATATGCCACTTTCCTACCCATCTTCTTAGTGGGCCCTTGACATGGACTGATGAACTGCTGTTGCAACCACCCTGTCCGTATTCCTCCTTGATTCTTTGGGATGGGGTGGTTACACTTGGAAGTGCAGGTGGCATCCCAGTCCAGCTAGACAGAAAACAGATGCCTAGCTCCTGCACCTTCTGTACTAAAAGGAGGTGAGGACTTCAGTCGCAGGGACATTTGCCACCAAAGGACAGAGGACTGTGGAATCAGGATGACGTGGCTTATAGGAAGTGGGGACAGCAAGGCTGCTGAAACACAGACTGTCTGGCCAGGGGCATTATCTCCAGAAGAGCTCTCCTCACCAAACAGCTATCACAAGCCCAGACCTCCGTGAAGGAAAATGCCACAGTGCATGCTGCCTGCACCAGCAAAATTCAGGAGCCCAGTGCTGTCAGAGAGGGCCTGGAGGTGTAGGAAGGGTGAAGACACAGAGCTCTCTTACTGTCTGTTCCTTCCCTGTACCGATGCTCTGCAGGAACAACCAAGAGTTGCAGGAACAATGCAACCCAGCATGCCAGCCCAGGCATGCATGGCTCGAGGACTGCTCTTTCTGTTCCCTCGTTCCCCTACCCCAGTGGAGGATGTGGTCCTCATCTAATGCTTTTTGCAGGTTTCTCCTTCTGAGGGGCAGTGCACAGAGGAGGAGGAGTGCTTGAAGCCATTCTTGCCATCTCATCTTCAAGGCACTGTCCCACCTCTGAAATGGTAGAGGCTGTTATGAGTGTGATTACATGTCTTGTCTCTATTGTAAAAATGAGCTTAAACATAGTGATTCCAAATTCCTTGATATTTGTAAGCTCGGTGCTCATAGTCCTGTATCCTTGTGTCTTGTCTTCTCTTTCTCCATAGGGGTGTCAGCCCTACTGCACTTCAGGTTTTGGGGTAAACCTCTGGCTGCTCTTTTCTGATTTGAGGTTTCTTAGGAAGTGGTGATCATGGGCCTGGCAGATACTTGTTTCTAGCCTTGTAATGACATGGAGATTCCCAAGAAAATTCTTCAGGTGGTGATAGCATACCTTGAGCTATGGATTTGCACAGGGAAATCCTCAACAATCTTCCTGGACCTTAATGGTTCTTTCATCAGCATATCACATTTGATGAGGCAATGACAAATGCCAAGTTCAGTGCCCTAACAACCTATTTTAAGTAATAGTAGCACTAACTGCACACGTCACCACCTGCACATATATCTTCAAGACAAAACAGCTACAGGGAAATGAAAGAGAAAACCAGTTGAATTAGATCAAGCTGCAGATCTTTTCAGCAGGGAGTCCAGGGATTTTATTCTGTGTCAGCACCTTCCTTTTCATATGGATGTACATTACTTGGAAAATAGATTCTTCCAAATTTGATATAGGCTCTCTGGTGAGGTCCTAAGCTTTTTTAAGGTGGGAACATTGTCTAGAGTGGCACTTCTCAGAGAACAAGTTCTTTAGTACATCCACTGGAGTCACATTGCCTACCTCTTGCCATGGTGCTGCTTTGAAGAAGGCAGATTGCTTGTGGGTAGATTAAAGGCTCCTTTGCTGTAATGTGGAGTTAAAACTACAGGAGAGCAGAATGTGTCATGCCAGAGATCTTCATGCAGCTCCTCAGAGCTTGGGCAGATCACTGGCTCAGCTTTGCTCTGGTCTGGGGTCCCAGCAGCATCCTGTCAGAGACATGAGGAGTATTTCTGCAGAAAAGCAGCCCCAGAACACTGTGTACCCAAACAGAAGACAACTGCTCAGTGACCTCTGTTCTGATAGGTTCTGAGGATAGTGTGGCACAGGGGTTTTGTCAAGCAGGACCAGGAAGTGCTTGTGAAAGACTGCAGGTACCAGCAAAAGGTCAGTAATTTTAGTTGGAATTCATGCTATGCAGTGCGTTTCAGCCAGTGTTGACAGCTTGTCTTCCGGCAGCACAGAGATTTCAAATAGAATCAGTGAACTACTTGCTACAATCTTGCTGCAGCAACTTTGAACCAGTTTTAAGACACCAGTATTAATTAATAATACTAAATTATTTTAATTTTCTGCATGTGAGATTCTTTTTGTGTCTGCACCATGGGTGGCTGTCTCCCTTCACAGCATCTTAAGGCTTCTGGGTTCACACAGGCACCAACTGCATGTAGTAGACCTACTCATTGTCCTACTGCAAGGACAGGCTCCTCGGTTTGCAGCTGGGTATACTGGTCCCATGTCGAGGCATTTGAAAGTGAGACATCACAGCATACAGCACTGCAGAGCTTGAGCCCTGTGAACATATTTCCAATATTCCTAGAGCTTCTGACCTTGAGATTTTCAAGGGTAAGAATGTGAACTCAGAAAATCTGAACTTGTCTAACCATGACTTCATGCAGTGCTCCTTTTCCCCTTGTGTTTCCCTGTAAAGCAGGGATGTTAAAAGAATATAGCTTTTACCACTAGGTGGCATTTAAGGATTGTGTTTGGTGGTTTTTGTTGGTGTGTATTTGCTTTGGGTTTTTTTGTTTGGGTTTTTTTGTTTGTGGTTTTTTGTTTGTTTTTATTTTTTAATGCCCTGAAACACGGTATTGAAAATTGCCTAACTCGGCAAAATGGATTGCTAACCTAGTTTCCTCTCTCCCTCCAGCTGCTGGAGACAGTCACTGAAATTGGCTTTTGGCTATTCCTTGAGATGATCTGATCTAAGGGCTGCCAGCAGAGTAAAAGAGCAAGACTTGCCTGTTGTGTCTGTAGGAGTTGGTACCCTAGAGAGAGTGAATCACCTGCTTCTAAGGGACAGGTTCTTTCTGCTCTTCTCCTTAGGAATCTCTGCTGCTGGGAGATACCTCTATCCTTAGTGTTGTGGAGTGAACAGATACCTTAACAGAGACACACAAGTTGCTCCAAAGTCGCAGTGTTCTTTTCTGAACTTGCTGTTGATGCAGAGGAATAAATATGGATGCGCCTTTGTTGCTGTACAAGAGATAACACTGGCTGTGTTTTGTCATTGCCCCCTGAGCAGTTTGTCTCAAACAGCACCTGCATGTTCGGAGCGTGTGTGAGTCACTGTCCACCTGCCAGCAGGGACAGGTCACGGGGACAGCATCAACCTAAACTCTTTGGCTTTCACGCTAAATTTGCATACATGTTTTATAAAGGCTATTCAACACTTCTTTTTTTTTAAGTGGCATAAAGTTTCTAAACACCTGACATCTTTGCTTAGTGATTGCAAATAAACTTTAACAACTTTGCTCAGCTGCAAAGGCAAAAATAGATTAATGCAGGTAAGAGTCAAAGTAGTAAATGAAAGCCGGTCTCTGAAGACAGCAGAGTTCAATATCTGGGGCTCAGGCTGAAGATCCCAGAAAAAACAACATCTGATGCTAATGATGCCAAAATAGTTGCAGCTAACCCTCTCTGCAATGCTACATCCCCATCCCAGAAGGATACCACTGGCATGACAGTCATGGTGGATTTGTTAGCTTGTGTCATGCATGCCCCTTTGTCAGTTCAGCAGCAGGAGAGATAGTTCTTTCTTTTCTTGGGGTATGGTGTTGGGGTGTCCAATGCCTGTCATGTGCTTGCACCCAAGGATCATGCCTTCCCACTCTGCTCTTTCCAAGTACCTGTGTGCAAACCCACTTCATCCACTCTATCTACACTTCTGCACCAGTCCTGCTGACATTTCTCCTGCTCTTCACCCTGGCCTCTGGCAAACCTTAGGCTAACAATGGCCAGGCAACGACATAGAAATGTGTGCACAATACCTGCAGGGCCTTTCTCTGCCTGTAGCATGCCCCAGAATCAGAGATGACAGTGCTTGGTACAGGAAGAGAAACAGTCACACAGCAGTCAATAAAAAGCAGATGGCTAAAACCAAGAAAACTGCCTGTGTGGGTTTTTTATCACATGATAGCAGGGCACAAAGTGTGCCCATCTCTCCATGGCCGATCACAGCAAGAACATCAAACAGGGTTTTACACCTGTTTGATCAGCAGTGCTTAAATATTAGTAATTGCTACTAATAATACTACACTACTTGTAGTATTAATTATTACATGTATGTGTGGAAGTTGCAGCATTCCTACTTCCTCTTATCATGTTACAGGTTGCATAATTTTTAAGTCCTGGTTTTAGTAAAGAATCAAAAGGAACACAAAAATACTGGATGATGTGAAGGTGTGAATTTGAAACACCAGAACAAATTGCTGACAATTAAAAGGCTCTCCTTGAAGGAATATGTCTTGCAAATGCAGTAGTACTTTTCCATCTGGGTCATTGTGGGGAGAAAAAAAAGCGAAAGAGATAGTTTTGTGAGGGAAAATAGGAAGCAAAGGAAGCAAACTCATCACCAGGTTAATTAAACTGGCAGGTTTCTTCCTGTCTTGTATTTCATGAGAAATTCTATAGGTGTATTATCTGTTAAAAAGTAGATGGAGTAGTGATCCCAAAACTGCTGTAGTCATTTATAGCCGTGGACAGATGCATGTAACTATTCATATTGCAACACTATTATGTTGAGGGTCTAATTAAGAACAAATCAGGTATGACCTGTTTTAATACATATGCCATATGAATTACCTGACATTCTGCTGGAAGCCTGATGAGTTAAAATTATCTCAATAGCTTTATCATCTAATTGGAGCCTAATGGAATTAAATCTGGTTAAAAAAAAAAAAAAGTAAAGTTTTAATATTAATTATTAGATAATTAAATGAGAACTAAATGCAACTCAATGTCCAGGCTATCAGAGGTTTTGATATGAAGCCAGATTTTTAATTTTTACTTTTCTTTGGTTTGACATAGACCATACATCTGATTTTTATCTAATGTGTAGGTTTTTTCTGCAAAAATTACCATCTTTTATATTCTGTGATAAAGTAATATTTAGGATTGTGGAGTTTTAGCTTTTTTCATTCTCGGCAGCCTCTTGAGTCTGATTCATTCCTCACATCCAGAACAGCTTCCATCCCTTTGGAATGGAACAAAAGTTGTGTCAGATAAGCAATGTTCAACACGATATCCTGTTCTCAATTATACCCCTATGATTTTCCTGTGGTTTCTCCTTCTGGGGGCCCATTAGTCCTGAAAGAGAACATTCAGGCTGTAGTATTTTCAGTTTGCCATGTGAAACAGGTCTTTCAGTATAAACTTTAAAACTGTGTTTGTGCATATACTGTCAGAATTTGTATCTGCATTTAATTTGTATTTTCATGTCTCACATACACGTGTGAATCGAAGAGGGTTTAGAGCTTTTATCATGACAAATGGAGGGTTTTTTGAGTCATTCTATTTAAAGGGACATACCTTATTCCCCCCCACATAATCTTCATCAGAACTATTTATATAATCTTCCCAATGTATTCCAACAAGTCCTAAAATAGATCAGGAATAATATTTACTGCAAAGAAGACACAATGCATGACTAGGAAGGTTGTGCTCTAAAAGGGACATGTTGTACTTTGAGTCAATAGCTGAGGTTCAGCTCGACTCCAAAAACACTGCTGACAAGCCAGAGTAGGGAGATGTAGCAGGTGTTTCAGAGGGTTTGCTCTGCATGATGGTGAAACTTGTGGTGTCTTTCTTTTCTCACCACTCTGCTTAGTTGGCTTCCCAAACATCAGTAAATCACAAAAATCAGTGTTTTTTTAATATGAGCAGAGCTCTGAAAAAGTTATTTTCTTGCTGTGTATTAGAAAAGTGCAGCAAGTAAGCAGGAATGCATCTGTGTTTTGAAAACAGGAAGGCTAGCAGTGGAAATTCCACCAAGACCACGGTCTCAAAGCAGTCCTCAGTTCATATGGCTTTCTGTCTTCCCCAGAAGATATTACAATGTTTTCTTTCCACAGGGAAATTCTTCTTACAAATCAGCTGCTTTGAAACCTTTGGGTTTACCATGCTCTTCTTTTTAATTGGCATCTCAGGGTGAGTGTGCAAAGAAACAGGTAGGAGAAGGCTGTTCCCCAGGTGGTGATGGCTACTTTTCTCTCTTTGCCAACACAAATACACCAAAGTCCTTTGCTAGAATTTTCTTGATATTGACTAGCCTATACTGTTTGTTTGCCACTGTATTATTCCCTTAAATTTCCGTTGAGATTTACACGTGCAAATAAACAAGTCACCACAAAATTTCTGTCTAGATCCCCTTCAGCTGCAGAGCATGACAGCTGCCTCATTACCCCACCAAAACTCACTATTTGGACTTCTTGTTCTCACTCCAGAGTGCCAGTTTGCCTTCCCAGTTTTTGAAGCGTGTGAGGCTGGCTACAAGTGAGAGCAACAGAAAGCCAAACTTCTCACTGCAGTTTTTGATACCTGATCCAGCTACTGAATTAGTGATGACAAACCAACATTGAAATAGTAGCAAAACTGAATGAAACCCTAAATTATATAAGGGGCTGCTAGCCTTTTTTCTTTCTCTTTCTCTCCTCTTCCTTGAAACTAGTGTTGCCTGTGCCATGTCATTCAGCAGTCCTCATTTTCACTGCAGATGGGCACAAACAGTTCTAGAAGTTGCTCTTCATGACCACAATGATGTTCAGAACCCAGCAACTCATGGCAGGAATACTGTAGTATGAAAGTATAATGCTACTCACTGTCATGCCTCTGTTCAAATGACTTCTTGGTCAGTAATCACACTCAACTTCATAATTCTGGTGCAAACATCTATATTTTTCTTGTGAGTAATGAAAGGATTAAGGAGAGAATTTTATTACTACGTTGCCAGTATAAACTAATCACCTCTACCCTGAGGAACATATAACTTTTCAGATCAGAGGGGGAAAAAAAAATCTGCCCTGTGCTAGCTAGATTTGTCAAGATATTTTAAACAGCAAACAACTTATCTTTTGCCAAAGTAGCCAGGAGGGACAGAGAGATAAATATACTGGATGATTTTGATGTGAACCCGGGCAAGAATTAGGAACTTATTTCAACAGCTATATTGTACTGAGAAATAAATATATTCTCAAGCCATTAAAACTCTCAAGAGGGGCTGGATAGCTGCCAGTGGCAAAGGTCTGTGACATTGATACACACATCCTTGTCTAATAGCACTTCAGAGAAAACGGGAAAATTTCACAACATAAAAATTCTTCCTTATAATCAAGCATCTTAGACCACTTTGTTCCACAACGTGGTGAAGTTTCCCCCCGGCCACTTTGATCCTTTCTCTCTCTGCAATCTTTCTGATACCCTTCAAGGTTATGTGAAGGAGCTGGGAGCTGGACTGCCAGGCCTGACTACAGGTGGTTCCAGCTGATGGAAAATATCTTCTCTGAAAGGCTCAGGGGTGATACCTGAGGCCAGGGGCTAACTTGTTCAAAAACCAGCAGCAGCAGCTGGAAATCCGAGCCCTCAAGCCTGGATTTGGTGAACAAAAACTGCAAGGAAAGTCAGTCCCGCTCACAGTTGTGGAGAACTGACAGAGCAGGTAAAGGCCACAGCAGCAGCAGTGGCTGCATCCTACATGGCCCCAGCCCTCAGCCTCTGCATGGTTCTGTGAGTGCCTCTGGCATATGCAGAAATTGAATGGGGAAGGGAAAAGCAGGTCCTTGGTGGTTCTGTGCCCCTCATGCTCTCACCTTGGCACAGTCAGAGCCCAGAGGCTCTGGCTCCTCTGTCACCTGCCCAGCACCCCGGGACAAGGGTGGCCAGCAGGGTCCTTCCTTCCTGTGCGGGAGCAGCGGGGCCACACGGACAGCCAGTACAAGTGTACAAGTGTGCTGTCCTGGGGAATTGTGCTCAGGCGTGTCCCCGTGTGTGCTTGAATTTGTTAGTGTTGATGCAATTGTGCAGTATCACTATTCAGCCCCCCACCAGCTTCTCCTCAGCTTCCAGAGTTATGCAAGCAAACCTACTCCTTCCCTGCTCTCACATAGCTGTATGTGAGTACTGAACGTGTGTGAGAGGACTCTTCTAGACTCTTGTGCCTTTCCCTTCTTGAGACCAGTTTTCTTGAGATGTTGCGGTAAAATTTTGAGATTAATGAGATTTTTTTCAGGGATTTCTAACAAAATTTGTAGCAGGGGAATATTTGAGTACTCATGTGGGCTGCTGTGATGCTCTGTCTCTCAGAGAAAAGATCTTGTCATTAGGGTGATGTGCAGGATCCAGTGGCCATGAAGAATTGCAGCTCAGACCTGAGCACAGCATGGTTTAGTGTTTGGACTCAGGAAATATCTGTCGCTCTTCTTCATCCATCATCTGTGACTAACCCCAGGTTTTATATAACGAACTGTAGTTCTCCCTAACTTTTTAACCTCAAAACATTGCAGACCAACCAGGGACTAACTTGCTTTAAATAATTAGCATATTCTTGTATGCATACATTCCAGGTCTTCACTCAAGGAAAACCAATAAATTACCTTTAGCTGGGATTCAAATCCTTTAGTGAGAGATTTAAAGTAGAGCTAGCTCTTGCTGCTGCCTTTAATGTACTTGGATCTGGTCCATGCATGGAAATGTAATTTAACTTGGGCAGGTATCACAGTACCACAGCTGAACCACTCCTAGAACTGGTAACAGACACCACCAGGGCCAGCTCTGTGCTTTGTAAATAAACCTGCTTGCTAGCAACCACTCTATTAATCGCTAATGCAAGACACACTGTACAGCACAGATAAAGCTTCAGACGCGGATCTTATAAAGCATCCAGCACACACAAGGAACAGCTGCGACATCCCTTCAGTTGCTCCCCTAACCAGATTAGAAAGCCCATGCTGAAGTATTGAAGACATGTGACAGACTGTGTGTCTGTCTTCTGCCTTTGCCTACTAGTCTAAGCACATTGTGAAAAGTTTTGCATACTTCTCTTCAAAACAGCAGATGAAGTATGAAGTTACATATATGGATCTTATTTCTTTAAGATATCTCTACACAGAATTGATATGTAAAGGTGGTGATATTCACAAAGGATTGACATTCAGGGTTGTCCTGTGAATAAAATAGAAACTTCTTTAGTATGTAAGTATATGGTGATTCTTAAGATACCTTGGAGATACCTGACTACAATGGTTGTTCTAGTCTTTTCAGAAAAACGTTTTGATCCTGTGAGGTGCCCATAGACTGCAGTGTGAGCACATGCTGCTGACAACATGGTTTTCCAAGGTGATGTGAGCTTATTTCACCCCTCTGGGTGAGCCCCAGCCCCTGGCCTGTGAGCACAAATGGAACTGCAGCAGTTCTAATGGGGTCACAACAGGGTGAGTAATTTGATAGTCAGGCTTGAATTTTCTGTCATAGCCAGAAAATCTGCCAGTCACTGATTGAAAGAGGCAAAGAGAAGGCTGGGGCAGGATTTGGAGGGAAAAGGAAGTTCCTGTTTCTATAATCAGTGGCCTTTGGTGTGCAACGATCTTCCAGGTCTGAAGAAATGAGAAGGAACAGTTCCCCTGAAATGCCACACAGATGTAGAAGATTGGTAGAAACCCAACAGAACAATATGTGGAAGAACACACCAGTGCTGGGTGAAGGTGTCTCTAGCTGAGAGAAGGCATACTCTACACATGTAGGGTGTGAGCAGTCACTGCACATTTTGTACAAGCCCACACGAGCCAGTGCAAACAGTTCTGTATGTACTAAGTTTACTGGAAACATTTGTTTCCATTATGTAAGATTCCAGCTCCAGACTGGGTTGTTTTTTGGTTTTTTTCCCCCAAATAAAAATGCAGGGTAGCTTTAAATCCATCTTAGCTATGAGAATTTGCAAATCTTTGATGTTCAGTGCTCCAGCAGATGTTATCAGCACCTGTAACTCATCTTTTCAGCCACCATGGTAATGGGTCATGGTAGTGTTCCACAAGTTACATATTCTTCCCTATAGCCAAAAATTAACTTTGCTAGTCAAATGCTTAATCCTGGAAAATCTGATCAAGTAAATGTCTTTCCCCCACTGATTGCTCTATGAAATCCTTTACAATTAAAATTTTTAAAATTTAGAGCCTTGAAGGGTTCTTTGGGTGATGTTTCCCCTTGGAATCCATTAAGGCAGCAACTGCATTTTTCTGAGAAGGTTTTCAGGTGAAGTGAACCATAAGATTGCTCCCAAGTAAACATTCATCTCTACCTAGAAATAGCCTCATTACTCAGCAGGTTACACATTCATTACTGGTTCTCATCTTGAGAGCTTGCAGAGTCACCTGGAGCCTCGTCTAAGTGTTTTAGCACTGGCAAAAATGGATATTAATGATTGGACCTAATAGGACCACATTGTAAGGTTTGATTTGAATGTCACTGAGTAACTGGGCTACCTGGAGTTGACCTGCATGAAAATGTCAGCACAGCATGTGACTATTGAGAGGGTTAGGCACTGCTGTTTCGATTAGTCATTTTATGACTCTGTCCCTAAATCCATCCATTCAGCCTTTTTTGGGCTTAAAGCCAACCCCAGCTGCTCAGGCTGGGAACTGCCTTCTCTAAGGAAGACCAAAGGAAATGATTTGTGCTGTGTCTATTTGAATCAAAGATCAGCAGGGGAGACTTTCTTCCCATCACAAGTGAATTCAAGGCTGTGGGTGACAGGTAGGCCATCACTGTAGCTTATAATGACTCCAGTTAAATCCCCAGCTGCATACTTTAATTGTAAAGTTTAAATTAGGTTATTGTACAAAGAGGGTTCCAGATGTAGGTGTCTTGCTTTCTTAAAATAATCCTTAAGGAGCAGTCACATGCCTAAAGATCTATGATGTGGTAAAACTTTTCTGTCAAGCCATGACAGGTACCATTGGGCTATGCAGTATTTGAATGCAAATCTGACTCCAACTCTAACACTTAAAAGATGCTGTCTCTTGAGATAGCCATCTCTGGAGTCATCCCTCTTATTCAGAAGTGTAGTTACGCGCTAAATCAAAATTATAAATAAAGTGAATTTGGTGAATTGAGTGAAGTCAATTGTGATGACTGATTTCAGAAAAATGTGGAGATCTCCACTTTTCAGCACCGATATCCATATAGTCTGTGTCTGATTATGGAATTGAAGGACAATTCAAGTCATAACGGACCTTCAGAGGTCCTTAGAGCAAACTCTTGCCCAGAACAGCATCAGCAATGAGGTCAAAGCAGATTATACAGGATTTGTCATGTTACTTCAATGTCCATCAGTCTCTGCAAGAATTTTGATCCTTGCCCTCACCTTCTTTCCTCCTGCACAATCTGAGGATCACATACAGCAAGATGGTTCAACTTGATGATCTTGGAGATCTTTTCCAACTTTAACAATTCTATGATTCTATGACAGTCTCCCAAGTCTGCACTAAATAATGTGAATATATGTTTAATATATATATATATGTTGCAAATGTAGTGAGAGCTTACACAAATCCTACCTTAGGCTTAGATTTCTGGCATTGGCTTTATTTGAGGTGACCTGCACCCCAAATTGCTCTCACTTGCAAGTTCTTAAGGATGGCAAACTAGGTCTATTATAAAATGAATTATTTTTTGAATAGACACAAGATTAACAGACAAAAGATTTTAATAGACTACTTACCACCCAGGATAAACAAAAGAACTACTAGTAGATACATAAACAGCACATGATAAAGGTGTCTATATTACAGCTAATGAAGAAATAGTATAGATTTAGGAAATCAATGTAACTTACCACCAAATTGATAATGGAGCATATAACTTTCCTTTCACTCAATTCCTGGTAATGTAACTCAAGACAGGCGTCCTTGTTTTGAGGAGAGGTCCCCACACATTTCCAGGGAATGTGCGGAAGGCTTCTGCTTTGTGGAAGTTTTGTGTAGCTTTTGTAATTTGTAAAGTGAAGTGTCTGCCAGTCAGAAACTCAAGGCTTATCTTTCTTCAATCTGCTCTCAAGGGAAGATGTTTATTGTCAGCTGAGAATGCCACCTCCATGGCATCGGAGATAACTCACTACCAGACAGATATCTGGCTTGGGTTATCTCACCAATTAGCAGTTTCATGTGAGGGGAAAAATGCCCTGAATTATTGCACCAGCTGATAGATGGAAAAGATAAGCTCTTCTGGGGTAGTCCTGAGGAAGTCCTGCTACAATATATTAGCAAAATATTGGGAAACAGAACCTGAAATGCCTCTGTGCTCATTCATACCTCATTAAGTTGGTTCATTGCATCCTTAGTTTTGATTCTTGCCTCCCCACCTTTCTTCAGCCTTTAACAGGATCTCACAGAGTAGGGTTCAATTTCTGCACTAAAAAAACATTTACAAAAATGTGCCATATTTTTTGCCACATAGCTGCCACTATAATATAATGTCTCAAAAAATTATTTTTTTATATACAGCAGAATTATATTTCTGAATTGAACACTAGTCACAGGTCTGTATCAATTGGCTTGCCAGCTCTATCACATATGTCTTTTTTATGTTATCAAATACAGACTTTTTTTGTGTGTGTGATCCAAGATGTCTGTTGTTGATACTACAGTTCAGCTTGTCAACTGATTACAAGGTTGCATGAATTTGCTACGCTATTTCAGTACATCATTAATTTTCTTTGGAAAGATCTTAACCAAATGATGTTACTCTTTTAGGAACTTCAGAGAGATGCTTCCATTTCTTAATCTATGAATGGTATCTCTTTAATGAAATACCATCAGAAAGATACCCAAATCATCACCACTCCTTCCTGTCTGTGCAGGAGTCAGTCTTTGACCAAAATGGAGAACGACCTCCACACTGAAGCAGCCTGGGTGCCCTCCCCTTCTGCTTCAAAGATGCCTTCAAAGATTTGTCTCCCAGATGCCTGCAAATAGTAGTGTTGCTGCTGGAAGTTACCAGTGCTGGAAGTTAGGAGAAAGCAGTCAAACAACTTCTTTTGCCTATTCTTCAGATTCTATTTACCAAGCAAGCTCTCATCTTGGGCTGAAAGTATGACTCAGACTGATGTGAAAAAGTATTTCAAGAAGCTCATGAGTCTTAATCATTATACTCCACCAGATGTCAGGGAGCTCTCAAAGTTTCTCAGAGACAAAACTCCAGTTCCTATCCATCTGCTCAAGACTAATTAAAATATGGTCTGGACAAGACCAAGATGTATGTTGAATAACTTAGCATAGGAAGAAAAAGTGATAGCAAGGCAACTTCTGAGAAACAATTAGCACTCTGCAGGCCACAAACATTCAGAGCTGTTGTTGCCATCCTTTTCCACAGTAACTTTAATGGGCATCCTTTTGTCTCTGTGCTTATGAGGGAAGTCTTTAAATGGTCCCGTTACTTTTAATATCTATCTACAGGCCCCAAAAATCCATTTTGGACAACCAAGGCTGAGCTGAGCTGTATTAGTGGCTTTTGCATAACTTTGCTGCATCGTGATGCTGTCTCGTGTAGAGAAGTGTTGTAGGTTTGTCACTGTGCAAAAGAAGACTGTGTTTGTCATCATTGCCTAAAGGCAGGAAATATGGAAACAGCATGGAAAAAGGGAGCGATGGCTGAAACAATTCATCTAGAGGAATTACATTCAAAAACAGAGCAATGGAGGGATAGTTTTTCTCCAATAGGATTTAAAGAAGAGGTTTTTGTCTTTAATTGTTAGTGATAAACAAAAATTATACATTTTTTATGAATACCTGAGGGAGCAAGTAGCCATAATAGAAACCCTTACATAAAATCCAACTTCTAAGTATAGAAATACAAAGGGTTGTTCAGCCTTCAGGAAAGGAGGCTCAGGGGACACCTTATCACTCTCTTCAACTACTTGAAAGGAGGCTGTGGCCAGGTGGGAGTTGGCTTCTTCTCCCAAGTAACAAGCATTAGGATGAGAGAAAATTTCCTCATGTTTCACCAGGGGAAGCTTAACTGGATAGTAGAAAAAAATTTTTCTTGGAAAGAGTTGTGAAATATTGAAAGAGGCTTTCCAGGGAAGTGGTGGAGTCACCATCTTGGGAAGTATTTAGCAGACATGTAGATGTGGCGCTTGGTGTGTGGTTTAATGGTGGACTTGGCAGTGCTGGGCTAATGGTTGAATTTCATGGCCTTAACAGTCTTTTTCAACCTAAACAATTCTATGATTCCATTGTTCTAAATAACTATTCAAACTGAAAACAATCTGTATTATTCCATACAGTGGGCTAAAAAAAGAAATATAAATCACAGAGGATTCACACTGAAATTTCATTCTGGTGACTCAGATAGTTGTTTCCAGAAGAAGCCCCATACATAAAACGTATGATAAGAGAAACATAACTAATCATTTTTAAAACCTGTAAATTGTAGAGACTCATTTCCCCCTCCTCCCCTTATCTGCTTCACCAATGCGATCACAAAGCTATCACCCAGCAAGCAGAGCAGGTAGCACTGCAGAAAATATGTGCAATGAATTGGGAAGCAGGTACTGTGAAAAAATGTAGTTATACTATATAAAAATATATTTCTTTCAGGACATTCATATTAAAGTGACAGCTACATCCGAAGAAATATAGGATATTTTTCTAAAAGGTGGAAGTTAAAAGTTTCTCTGCAAGATTCTATCTAAGCCTGCAGAAAACAGAGTTGATTTCTATATTAGCTGACGAACATATGTAGCAGTTTTCCAATTCGTTCTGTGGAATGGTAAGACTCTGGCATAAAACAACAAAAATGAAAGATGTATTTGGTAGCTCTTGGGAGAAGCTGGTGTGAGGGCCGAAAAAGGGAAATGAGGGAAAAGCTCTGCATTCCTGTTGTGAGCTCTTGGACGTTTTATTTGGATTTTGACTGATCATGTTTCGTACTTTCTACATGATCTTTTTCCTTAAGGTACAAATTGTTAAACACAAGGGATCCACAAGGCAAAAAATAAATAAATTATGTCTTCCACTAAGTAGAATCATTAATGTGATATATTAAATTATGCGAAGTTACAGCCTTAGCTAATTAGTTGACAAAAATACAATTTTTGAAGCCTTTCCTCTGGATTTTTTCATGGAACTGAGGATGTTTGTTTTTCCTTTAGTTGCCTAATAATAAAAGGCTTGAGAAAATATTCATCATGAGAATAATGACTATTTGGAATATGCTTTTTTTTTTTTTAAATCATCTTTTCAAGGGAGTCTTACATACATCTTACCAAAACACTTCCCATGATTTCTCCTGGGAAAGGTTGCCTGCTGCTTGTGCTGCCTCTACACAGTTGCTTGTGTTTGGTTCTTTAGGGAAATGAAACTGAATAGACCAGTTTCAGGGATACCTTGATGACTGGGAATGCATGAATATCAGTAAATATTGGTCTGATTTAGGGGTTTTTTTTCTTAATACATGAGAAAATAAGCAGATATGTAAAAACCCAAACACTATGAACTCATAAACAGTTAGTCTCATGAACATTTGAGTGCATTCAAGAGAAAGCATTGGAGAAGTGGGCTTATATTATTTTTGCAGGATTTTTTTTTCATTTCAGTTCTCATCTGTTCTTGATTCTTCAGAGAATCCAAAGACATCAGCTGGGATTTGAGGGCTTTGTCATACCCACAGCTAAGTGATTAATTTGAAATTTGGAAGGACTTTCTGGTTGAGTCATAACCTCCAAAGACACCTCTTATGCAATGCCAACAAGCATTTCCACCTTCTGCATTTCAGCCACATATTACTATAAGATTGTGAACGTCCTGTTTGAGTCTGTCCAATGTTTTCTGGCAATAGCTAGAAAAAAAAAGGTTGCTTTTATCCGGCCTCATTTTCCTGTTCTGCTGTACAGCATTGCCCCTATGTCACTGGGTGGTGGGAAGTAACCAGGTGAGATTTCCAGTTCCCCATCCCAAGTGATGAACTCAGTCAAGCCCTTCCTCAGCGGAGAAGATGGATTTCAAAATGTTTTTTCCTAACAGCTGCTTCTGCTGTGATGCAGCCAGCCAGGAGCTTAGGTAGATGGCTGGACCAGTTGCCAGAGCCAAAGGTTGCAAGAAGTGCCAGCATATGCCTCTGCCCTCCAGGAGGGGATTTGTGTTTACATCCACAGGCAAGTGGAAGGCAGGGGCAGGCGCAGGGGCTCTCAGCTCGGGGGACCATGCTGGTTGTGACTGGGGCCTGCCTCACTTGCCAAGGGTAGACAGAAAACTCCTATGGACCTGGGGGGGCTGGGAAGAAGCTGGGAAGTGCAGTGTACCAAATACTATCCCTAATTTCTTCAGCCTTGACAGGCTGTTTATTAAGCCAATTTAATTTAGCTTGAGAGTGTAACTAATATTAAGATCTGTTTCTGTGCAGAAGTTGCCTTAGCTAGGGAAGCATGATTCTGGGACCGAAAAGCCCCTCCATCACCATGGACTTCTCGCTACATGGAAACCCAGGAAGGTGAGGTGTTGGTCAGAAAGAGGATAAAATGGCAGTTTTCTCATCACTCATGTCAAAGTCATGGCTAATATTTCCTTTTCCAGGAGTATGGCTTATTTGTCTTCAGTATCTTTTCTCTGTCTGCTCTAGAACTATTATAATGGTGATTTCTGTTACTTTATTAGTGACTCATTGGCTTTAAAATGGGGCTTTTACAGTGATGTTAAACTAATGTCTAATTGAAAATGTTTTAATTGAAACCTGAATTGTGTTGATATTTTAACTTCACCTCTGACCCAGATAATTAATACATTAAATGGGCACTGAAATATCATAAACAGCCAGTTTTGAAGTAAAGTATTTTAAATTGAAAAAAAATTAAAGCTAATTGAACATGACATATCTTTCAGAAATTCAGAGTAACAGTTCAGATGCTCTGAATACCAACCCCCTTCCTTCTCCCCAGCACAAAAAGTATTTGTTTCTTTTAAACATCAAAATGTCATGAATGTACCTTTCAACCACATTTGTTAAGAAATGCACTGAGGGGTGGTTAGAAGTAAACATGAGTTTTAAATGTTCTTAATTGTTTATCCTGCTCATTGTACAGTCTTGGAGCTCATTCACCCCAAATGAGAAAACAAACAACAGTTATTTCCATGACTCACAAGGACTCAGAAAAAAAATGGGAGTTTAGATACTAATCTGAGCTTTTCTTGCTCCTTGAAGTAAAAACATATTCACAGCTAGTAAAAAACCACTTTGGTCATAGCTCTAGTCATAAAGGACTAGTAGTAATTGCATTCAGGAGCTCAAAATGCTGGTGCTGCTGTCGGCTCTTTCTGTTCTTGTACCCCAGTCTTGGTCTTTGCCACGTAATGGACAAGACACCATCAAGATGTCTTTCAGTAAGACAAATAGCCTGATCTCCTCCTTGAAAGTTAAATAAGATTTAGGGGGTGGATAGAGACCTTTACTAGCTTTGTAATTTGAAAACAATTGCTATTAATGAACAGCTTTCTTACAAAACACAAAACCCACTTGTCATTCCCATTCCTTTTTCGCCAGTAAAAGGCATCAGAAATGTCAAGAATGGTTTTCATGTAATCAACATTAATATTTATTCATCAGTTGAGAGATTTGTTGAGGAGCAGTCTCTAGAGGAAAGATGAGGGGGGCAGCTGATGAGTTCTTTTGGCTATGAAGCCTTAGACAAGACAAACATGCAGAGACCATGAGAGGAAACAACAGCGAAGACAGAAACCCCAGTTCCATTTCTGGTGTCTCTTATTCTCAGCTTCATTGCAAGCGAAATTCAGGTGTAAAACACTAAAACCTGTTTTTCTGACTTCCTCTGGTCTCACAAGGTCATATGGAACTCTTAAGGTCACCCATCTGATGGATTTCTGTGCCAAAGGCTCAGCTCACTGGCAAAAGATACAGACTGGGACAAAAGATACAAACTAGGACATGCTCAGAAGAAGAAGGAAGTCAACTAATGCGATAAAGAAAAAAAGCTCTGAGATGAGGGGAGACACTCAGATCTCCCACCCCACTGAGGATACAGCTGTCTCTACAGGAGCTGGCAGCATCTTGCTGAACACAGTGGCCAGTTCTGGATGGTTTCATACAGTCACTGAGGAACAGTCTGGGAACTGTCTGGGAACAGTCTGGCCAGTCTGGGAACACCCAGGCCATCTGGGTCACCAGGTCTTGGGGCTCAGTGACTTCTCCAGGGCATACCTGGTACCCCCCAGCATGTAATACCACTTCTGCAGCATTCTCAGCAAGGCTGGTGTAAAGGGAACAGCAGAGGTGGGAGAGCATGGAGGTAGCACCTCTTGTTGACCTCAGGTGGATGACATCTTCCAACCACATGTCTGTTGTCTATTTTATGATTGGAAATAATAGTTTGGCCTGCAATCATAACATGGTCTAACAGCCCTTGTCCCTTGTGTCTAAGGGATGTCTGAGGGTACAAATCCTAGTGGTGCCTGATTTTTGGCAGAGTAAGCTAGTCACATGCAGGCTGGTCCATGTTGCCTGGAACCCTGAAACATGCCCAGGTTTTGTACTGAAGGGATCTGGTACAGAACAGAGGCTGGCAACAGGTCAACACTTGCTCAGACTGATGGTTCATTGGCTCTTTTTGGTTGCTGGCACCCTCTTGTTAAATGATATAAATGTTTTCAGTGAATCTCAAGAGTCAGCATCCTGGATAACAAATTTATGCTATTCCATTAACATATCCTCCTGCTTTATGAACTTAACTGAATTGCCAAAAAAAAGGGGGAGATTACTTCTCTGTGTTTTGATCTCCCCAACACAGCTGTATTTCAGCATTGACCCATTGTATTTCAGTTTTGACCCATAGATTTCCCAACTTGCAATTTCCTTATTTGATGCATGCAAACTCAGGTTGTGTCTTAGAATAATTCTATATTATCTACTTGAGGCATCTTTGTTATTAAAGTTCTGTACCACTGGACTCCAGTTCCTACACACATATTAAAGTACTATCTCCTTCCACTTTATTCAAGTATCAGTAAAAATAAATGGACAGAAAAACCTAGTGTCATTACAGCTAAAAGATGATCTCACTATGTATCCCTGCAATCATTCTCTTTAAGCCAGCATGGAGGGAAGAAGGGTTGAGGATTTTGGACCCTTGCCAGGATCCCTGTTGAAGACCAATTTATTTTTCATTATTTAATAGACAATGTTGAAAACACAAATATCAGTGGGATAAAAAATGGTTTATGTAAGTGGCAGTGGGAAAACTCTGTGGTAAACCAAAGGTGAGACTAATCCCCTACCAGAGAGGAGTGAGTAATCACAGCTGAGTCAGAGAGAGCAAGGTTTCACTGGGTGCTGACTGCGTCCATGAGAAGCTGAGCATTTCTACTCCTGTGACAGTGGTCACTACAGGCGAGGCAGGACCTGTGTGAGCACCAGAACAATTTGGAGAAGACAAGTGAAAGGGCTGCTTGAATTTCTTGTGAAACCTGACCAAGTGGCTTTTTACTATCTGTGTAATGAGAATTACCACTAAGCAATATGTTACTAGGGGTAAAAATACTCTATGACAGTCCTGCAAAAAACCCCAAAAAGAATCATTACTATGCATTTTTTTAAAAAAGCCAGATAACCTGTTCAAGAATGCTATTAAGCCAGGAACAGTGTTATCTAGAACAAGAGACATATTTCCAATGCTCAGCTAAGATTGTGTCACTTTATAGCTGTTGTTAAAGATGTGTGACATCAGGAGAGAGTTTAGCATACCATTTCTCAGGGGAGCCATTTGCCTTGCTTGCATAAATAGAGGATGAGAGGGATGTTGATTCTGAGTCTTTTTCCTAGGTATAAATACTGAAGAAAACAAATCAGATGGGTGGCTAGGCCCCAGAGTGTGCTCTGAAGGTTGCAAAGGGAAATCATCTCCTTTAACATATTCCGTTTGCAACCTTCTGTCTAATGGGTTCTCCCTGGAAAGCAAAGGTGTGTTCAAAAGTGCTATCAGATCCTTAGCTAGCTGTTGTTCCCAACAAACTGGGTAGGCTCAGGCTGTTCCAGCAACCTATCACAGCCAGAAAGGGGAGATTGTGTTTCCATCTTCTCCCAGCCTCAGTTACTCATGCCTGGCCCTGAATTGCAGTGGCTCACTGAGCCCTTTGCTAAACTGCACTGTCTCGCTGGCTTGGCAGGGAGTGATGTGACAGATTCTCCATGTGAGTGGCACGGAGGAAGGTCAGACACGCTGGAGAAGCCTGAAGGAGAGAAGAGGAGGACGTGAGCAATGTGACTCCAGTCTCAGTCACTCGCATCCTCTGACACCTCAGAAGAGCAGACAAAACCTGCTCTTTTCCTGGCTTCTTTTATTTTTAAAGGAGAAGTAAACAGCTTTAGACCCTCCCTTCTCCCTGTCTCCACCATCATGAGGGATGATGATGATGATATGAACACAACTTACCCACTGCCTTCATTTGCTGGTGTGTCTGTTTAGGTCCTAGCACCTCCCCTTGGGTAGTTTGGGGTCTGTGTGCTCCCTGGCAGAGTCGTGGTGCTTGCCTACCTTCACTGCTCCTGAGGCTTATCCAGTCTTGGGGGGAAAAGAAAAAGAGTGAAAATAAACTGCACTACAGATTCCAGTCAGATGTTCACTTCTAAACACAGGCTTGACAAATAATGCTCTATCAGTATCAATGCACATCAGTGACCATATTGTTCAGTCTTGCATTTGGGAGTGCTTTCCAATTAAAAGCAAATCACTGAAAGAGACTTTCAAATTGGTTTCATTGAAGAAGAAGAAATGAAGGGAAGCTACTTGAGATCTGACAATAGCTGGAGTGATTTGTAAGCATGAAGCACGCAAGATAACATTTAATTAACAGTGGCAAAAATAGAACATCACTTTGAATTTACGTAAGTTCTCTTGTTCTACGTATGAGCAATGCCCTTTCTTTAAGTCTCTCTGTTCAGAAAAGTGTATTAACCCTCCATTCCTGTAGATGATATACCATTCACGGGTTGGGCAGCATTTCCCCTCCCTTTTTTGAAGATTTCAATACTCATATGTAGGGTGCCCAGACAGCATGTTCCAAAAAATTTCAATCAAATAATTTTCCCTAAAGCAGTGAAAATGACTGTTTGTATAATAGAAATTACAAATAAATCCTTGTATCTGGCTGTGCAGAAACTTGTCTATTAACTGCTGCATGAATCTGAAGCACCTCTGGAGCTTAATCAAGTATTATGTCCAGAGTATATGGACATATGAGCTGGGATGCCTGCAACTCGGGTGATAATCCTGGGCCCCCTGCTCAGCAGAGCCAAACAAACAGGGTTTTGCTGCTAGTCACCTGATCCCTTTTGGATGCCTGCTGTTCCCAGGCTCTGTTTCTCCCTGCTGACCAGTGAGAGGGCCCTGACACCAATGATTCAGTGAGACAGATCTTGAGAGGGTCTTGGCTCAGAGCACACCTCCCAGCCCCATTAATAGTCCAGTAATCCCTGGAAACCCTTTCCCACAGCCTCTGCTCAGCACATGGTGTGACCCTGTTGCTGGCTGCATCCAGTTTCCATCCTGCATCAGAATGTCAGTGTTGAGATGCCACCGAAACAGGCACTAGGTTTGCTCCAAAACCCTCTCCAACCCATCTGGCAGGCTGTGTTTCCCTTTGCAGTGAAGCTGGGCAAGCTGCCTCTCTAGGGACACCATCCCTGTCCCCCTGCTTTGAGAGCCTGTGATGGTGGGCTGATGACAGAACAGCAGCTCTTTAGTGGGATCCATGGTGCTGGACGGGGTGCCTCCCTTATTCACTGCTCCTCCAATTCCCTCGTGATGGAGAAGGTGTTTTAGGCCTCGGAAACAATCAGAGGGAGATACAACGCTGAGTAGCCAGGTTGTGGCCTCCCTGTCCGTGGAGAACTCCGCCTTCCCTGGCTAGGTTCCTGAGCAACTTGGTGCACCTATGAGGAAGTGCCCCGAGGATCTGCTGAGTGGTCTCCAGACAGAACAGCTCTGAGGGGCTGGGGCCCGCAGTGGGCACACGGCCCACTGGCATTTGAACACACTTGTTCTTACTCCAGTTTTGAGTTTTGCAAGCTTACTGCATACTATACTACACCTCTGTAAATTAGAAAATATCAAAGAAACCATATCCCAATGTGAAAAACAGCAGTAATTAGTAGTAATAGTAAGTTGTAGAGGAATTAGTAGTTAACCCACTAGTAATCAATAACTAATTATGCATGGCAATTAATCAATTCTACAAGAAACATGAGCTTAGGTGGGATCTGTTTGTGTGATCTTATTATTCAGAATTAAGCTGTGCTCCAGTTTTTGTGACAGTTGTTTTAAAGTTGCTGGCAGAACTGATGGCTTTTCAATTCTCGGGTCTCCTAATCATAGCCCTGGGTTATGATGAAACAGCTTGGTCTTCTCCAAATGATTTTTCTTTTGCATTTGATGCAATGCAGGCTCCAAAACCTACTTGACTTTGATGTGCTGTCTGTAAAGTGTGCAGATACACACTTGTCAGAACTTTTCCCTCCTGGTCCACTTTTCTTTAATAAGACTAGTAAGAACAACTGTCCAAATCAGCCAAGAGATGGGAACACACGTTCCTCAATTAAGCTGATTTTGGATGAGAGCAAGCCACAACCACTGGGACAAATCTCCCAGGATTCAGTCTAGTTCATTCGACATTTTAGATTGGATCATCCAAACACCATTTCCACTGTATCCTCACCTCCCTACAAAATTGTACCATTCACTGGTTGTAAAGATTTACAGCTCAGATGGGCTGAGAATGAGCAGGTTTCTTATTTTTTAATCCCCATTATCTGTGTTCAATCTAACCAGATTATGATAGTACACACAGCAATTTCCATATTTTGTGAAGAATCTATTTCTAACATGAAAAATACTGTATTTGGAGAGGTAGCACTGATATAGCTGTAGTGACAAATGGATCAGCCAAAAACAATCTCCTTCCAAAAATAGCTATGTATTTGGATGTAATGAGATGATAAATGTGGGTGTCAGCTGCATTAAGAATGGACTTTATTATGCAGAGATGGCTCTGTGAAGCTTCCCAGATTTACTTCTTTTCTGCCTCTTATTTTGAGGATCCAATTCTTCCTGCTTCTAAGCTGGTCTTTCACATTTTTCATCATCTCCTCTACTTAAAGGAACCCAGTGTACTTTACCAGGAGTCTTTTTTCACCAGTAATACTAGTAATATTGCTTCTTCCCAAAGTTTCAGCTCAACCCAGGAGCTTGCAGCATCATGAAGACAAAGGATTTTTAGTTCAATAGGAAACTGCTTGCACATTCCCAAAGGTGAGGCTGGAACTTGACTGATTAAACTGTCGGAGACCCTGTTTGGTTATCACTTCATTTGGGACACTTCATTTCTAGCTTCCAGTTTATTGTTGTATCTGGCAGGACTGAAGGAGGATTTACTGTAACTCACGTTCAATTATGGTAATGTAAGAAACATGCCATATCTACCTCATTCACCTTGCAAACTGGCGAGTTTTCCAAACCAAAATATTTTTAAGAGAAACCAGAAACTTGCGTCTGTGTTTGGACCTACTTCAAAAGGTGCGCCATTTAATGGTCAATTTACTACACCACCTGAATTTGAGCAGGATTGAGACCAACAGCTACTTAGAGATATTGCAGATTTTGTCATGTCTTGTATCCTGACAGAGGTGACAACTAAGTGCTTTGAACCTGCTTGTTGTCCTGTCTGCATGGTGAAATCCTTGAGCCCAAAGAACTCATCAGGAGAGTATTTTTCACTTGTAAATATAGACTTCCTAATTCAAAAGGCTGTGAAATCTTTCCAGAGATGTTAGGTTTTGATTGTGTCCCTACACACCCAGCTCCATATTGAAGGGCTTTTTGGGATCTGCAAAATCCACATGCAGATAGTTCTGATATCAGGAGGGGCCTGTTTGGCTTGCAGTAGGTGACAGCTGAAGGTTGTGGAGCTGCATGTGTCCAGCTCCTGCTGAGCCATGCACCTCGTGTGGCTTCTCACCACTAGAAGGGGTTTTGGACTGGGGGAAGCCAGGTAGGATCAGCGTAATTGAACTTCTGACATCTGAACAAGCTGACAGAAGGAGTCATCACCATCCAGCTTCTTTGAGTTCAGCCCATTCTACTGTGCTGCAGATGTCTGCTGATACCTGTCAGTTAATTAAAGCTGAGTTTTCCAAAGACAGTGATTGTTCTTCAGACAAATTATTATGATTTTTCTATCATCTACCATTATGATAATTCTGTAATTTCTTTTTGTTGTGTGATAAGTACTCAGTCATCCCCTCTACTGTTGCCTCATATTGTTTTAATAACTGAGCTTTATATAATGATTTATTTAAATGCATGCCAGTGCCTGCCTCTAGCTGCATGTCCCAGGTATGCACAGTGGTCAGTGGGCCCTGATGATGGTCAGACTGAATGGTAGAGCAGCCTCTGCTGCTCTCCTCCACAAAAGAGAGCCCTCCCCAAGCATGTCCTCACCACCAGCAGAGGGAAGCATCCCAGGCTAGGAGAAGTCCTGTAGGAAAAGAACCAAGATTATCCTCTCTCGACAAGTTTGCTCAGACTCCCAGGAGCACTGGAAAGAGGGAGTCTGTAATTCTGTGGTCCTCTCTCATGGGGCTCCAGGAGCCTGGGCAAGGCAGAGCCAGGAATGCACCAGGGGAAAGGAGGAGAGCTGGGATGCTGTGCCTGAGAGCTTAAAGTTCAGAAGGTGTTTCTCCTCCAACTTTGGGGCAGGTCAGCTCCTGGCAGAAGCAATGAGGCACTCATATGGCTTCTCCTCTAGGCCCTTTCCCATCCTCATAGCCCTCCTCTGGATGCTGTCCAATAGCTTTATATCTCTCTTACCCTGTGGCACCCAGAGCTGCCCCCAGCACTGGAGGTGAGGCCACCCCAGAGCAGAGCAGAGCAGAGGGGACAATCCCCTCCCTTGCCCTGCTGGCCATGCTGTGCCTGATGCCCCCAGGACACTGGTGGCCCTCCTGGCTGCCAGGGCAAGTGGGTGCCAAGTGGTGGGACATCCATGAGCAATGTGCCCTTAATAAAACAAGTATCATGTGCTTGACCTCAAGGACATGCTTGGAGGTCTTCAAAATGCTGTGTGAGTCCTGATGAGGGACACTGAGCACCAGTATATAGATGGAAGGCAAATTCTGGTCATAAATCTGCTTGCTTTCCTGTTGAGGGGCAAAGTTATAAAAAAAACTATTAGTCAACACTGTAATTGATGGTTTGATGGTAATTTGCAGCAGCACAGTACCATGAATATCAATTTTATTCAAAAGAACAGATAATGAAAACTTTTCATTTTGTAGTGACTCACGTGTAATACACTGCATTTCCTTTAATAGGAAATGATGTGCGTACAAAATCCATAGTTGCTATGATTAGTTGTTGCTGATCTTTAAAGATAAGAAGCAAAGTGGGGGGAAGAAATTGAAAACTGTGTCAATTTATCAACAAGAAAGTTACTCAGATACCAGAAGTAATGAGTCTCTGAATAAAAATGACTATAATGAATCACTTCCTTGAAGTATAATTTAGCTGTGTTTAGAACTGAGTAAGTACAGCTTTGCGGTCCTAAGAAGTGTGCATTTCACGAAGGCAAGTGAAATTTCTTAAAGTCATTAAAAATTAGTTTGATCTCTGTAACATAATTGGTACTACGTATATTCCAGAGAAGGACCGTGCAATTCAGAGCTTTCTGTACCCTATGTGCAAAAAATGTAGTCCCTGCAGATACATAAAATCTACTTGGCATGTGAAGCCAGTGCAGTGTGATGGCACTGGAGATACATTTTAAATTTGCAGGAGCAGACATTAGGTGGGAAGCAGGTTATACAATCAAGCACGTAATGTGTTCTGCAAATCTACTTTCCTTACTATTCAGTTTCATGCAACTCCTCCCTAACTATTGATCGAAACTTCACCACAGAGAAAGCAGGGCATGATTGCACAGACTCAATGTTAGCAGAGCAAATACTTAGAAGATGTTTTAGAAGTTGCCTGGATTACCATTCAGAAAGATCAGACTTGTCTTTCTGTGAGTGCTGATTTTTACTGTCAGTTGTGAAAGATAAAAATCAACATAATTTTATCAGAAAAACTTCAACTTAAAAAAATTATTGTGCATTATTACAGGAAGTTGCACATTACTACTAATAAATCTATGGGTTTTTTGTTACTGCTTTATGAAGAAAGAATTCAATTCTGGGAACAGATGGTCACTTCACAAAGCAAGAAGTCATTGTAATATCTCAATCTTTCTAAGTTACAATTTTTCTTCTGAGTTTTTACCTCCAAAGACAGAAATCAATAGAATCAAAGAATCATAAAGTATCCTGAGCTGGAAAGAAGCCACAAGAATCAAAGTCCATGTCCTGGACATCCCTGTGAATCACAGTCACCCCATGTGCCTGAGAACATTGTCCAAACTCTTCTTGAACTCTGTTGGGCTTGGTGCTGTCACCACCAGGTGACAGGTTCTGGAGAGCCTGTTCCAGTGCCCAACCACCCTCTGGGTAAAGAACCTTTTCCTTATATCCAACCTAAACCTGCCCTGTCACAACTTCAGGCCATTCCCTTGGGTCCTGTCGTTGGTCACCACAGAGAAGAGATCAGAGTCTGCCCCTCCTCTTCCCCTCACAAGGAAGCTGTAACTGCAGTGAGGTCTCTCCTCAGTCTCCTCCAGGTGACTGTGACCTCAGCCACTCCTGCTGCGGCTTCCCCTCCAGGCCCTTCACCATCCCTGTGACCCTCCTTTGGGCACTCTCCAGTATCTTTATATCTCTCTTACCCTGTGGCACCCAGAACTGTCCCCAGCACTGGAGGTGAGGCCGCCCCAGAGCAGAGCAGAGGGGACAATCCCCTCCCTTGCCCTGCTGGCCGTGCTGTGCCTGATGCCCCCCAGGACACGCTGGGCCCTCCAGGCTGCCAGGGCACTGCTGGCTCATGTTCACCTTGCCATGGACCAGGACCCCCAGTCCCTTTCCATGGCACTGCTCTCCAGCCTCTCATTCCCCAGTCTGTACATCCAGGGCTGCCCCATCCCAGTGCAGAATCCAGCACCTGCCCTCGTTAAACCTCACATGGTTGGCTGGTGATTGTCCATCTCTCTAATTTGTTGAGGTGTCTCTGCAGGGTCTCCCTGCCTTCGAAGGAGTCCACAGCTCCTCCAATTTAGTGTCATGAGACCAACTTCAATAAAAGATTTCTCATGCACCTTATTCATTGAAAATAACCCTTAATTTCTAAGTGTTTTTTTCCCCTTAAAAATCCCAAACAGCTTGAACAAGTCTGTATCTGTTCCTGTATCAAGTCCTATTTTGTAAGGCTCTTGGCTGAGGTTATCTCAGTTCATTAGAGCACAGTGCAGATAACACTAGGAATTGTGGGTTTGATCCCAGTACGGACCATACACTAAAGAGCTGGACTTGGTGGTCCATGTGAGTCCCTTTCAACTCAGAATATTCTGTGATCTGTGATTGCTCTGTGTTGGTGGGTCTCATAACAAGGTTCCCCTTTCCATTGCCAAAAAACTCGTGACAAACATTTTTCAGTTGACTGATTCTTTCAAATGCCTGGGGTCACTTCTCTAGGGACAGATTTTTTTCCCAGTACCTCCAGAATATTTCCATCTTCTCTTCTCTATAATTTTAACAACAAAGACTTAGCACTCTCTATTAAATCTCTGCATTATTATTCACATATTTCATATATATCTGGTATAGATGGAAAGAAAAACTCCAACATTTCAGCTGAAGAAGTATTGCATGATTTTAAGTAGAAGAGTTTTCATTGTCAAATCTCAATGGATTTAAGAATTTTAAGGTGGGAAATTCAGCCTCCCTCTGGGCAACTCACGACATCATTTTTCCTGAACAGCCACCCTGGATTTATGTTAGTCCAGCAATGCAGGAGTTGATTCATGTCCTGCATCCCTCTGTCTGTGAAGAGTTTTTTTTGCAGTAAGAATTGCTGATTACTTCCTTTCCCTACAAACAACAATTTTTAACACTAGGGTCTTCAGTAGTTTTTGTGGTGCTGAAGAGTTTTTCGGTCATTGCTTGAGTGTTGGCTAGCCTATCAGTTCAAGGTCCATGGTTTTCTTTCTAAGTCTAGCACAGTGCTCTTGTGCCATGTGCTGTTGTGGTATCATGACATCTTTTATATCACTTCTGTAAGAAACAGTCAGTGGTGATGCCAAGTAAAAGAGATGAAGAAAAGTGGTTTATTCTCAGACATCAGAGTCTGCACTAAGTCTCTCACTCACACCTTTCCCCAATGACTTTGTGGGTTTTATCATTAGTTATGAGATTTGATGATTTTACCCACAGTGATGAATGACAGGGTGTCTAAATACTGGACATACAATTTGTTATCAAAGCCAACATTTTGCAACACTTCCTCTTCAAAGACTTTTATCACATTTTTATTTGTAGGGGCTTGATTTCTTTCTTTATTCTTAGGAGGCTTTCCATTTCCTGTCATCTTCCAGGCTGCAGCCTTGCTAATTGATAAGTTATTTCCTTGTTTCTTTCAACAGATATTCAAGTTATTGACCTATTTCTAATCCTGCTTTTTTTACTCATTTGCAGATTTTCAGTTGCCTTTTTTTTTTTTTCTTCTTGCAGTGTTTTTATTGTCTTTTTTTCCCCCCATATATCAGGATACTTATTTCCTTACTTCTCCAGTACTAAACCCTTGAGGATTCATGTCATTTGACATCTAAGAGCTTACTTCTTGTGACTGAAGTTCTGCAACTCCTGAAATGATGAGGGCCTCCGTGAATGCACATACACAGATGGAAGTGTTTTCTGCATGAGGTATATTTTAAAGCACAGACCAGAGAATGCCTGGTTGTCTGGGATCCAGGTTTGTCTAAGACAGCTGTCAGAGAAGAGTGATACCACTGATGGTGCTGCCTAAATTTATGTTGATAAAAGACAACCAATTCTGAGAAAACCACTATATACTTGAGTATTACGCATGAAACAGTATCAATAGATGGTGCTGCCCATCATATGCAGTGTCATTTTTCATTCTCCTTCATCTATAGCAGTAAGTTTTCTTACTAATGAAGTACACTTCTGTACAACATGGAAGGTGAAATCTCAAATCTCTTAGCATTAAAAATATTTTCTACAAGGCCTTGGTGTTTTGAAGGTATTTAAGCCATATTAGCATTGAAAAAAAGTACCACATGAAGCTGAAAGGTGGAAAATCCCATTATGAAACTGCATGAAGCAAAAGACTCTGAGTTTGCCTTCACTGGTGACTTAGTCCTCAGCTGTTGGATCTGAAATCTGTTGCTGAAGTTTCAACCCCTCTGTTTCCTAGAGACCATGGTGTGGTGTTTTAAAGACCTCTACCTCTCCCCAGTTTGAGGGCAGGCATATGAATAGGAGTAGTTTGGCATAAGATCTTATTCCCAAGTGACACAACCCAGAAACTGCACTGAAGGGTGCTCAGGAAAGGCTGGTGGGACTACTTGCAGTTAGGGCCACCCTGACAGTGACAGGCACCCAGAAAAGATGAGCTGAGTGAGATGTTTGGGGACAAAGATGCTATGTCACTTCAGGTTTTCTCAGAAAAAAAGATTGAGCCCTGATTTTTCTCTCCCCGACTGACCAAATCAGTGGCCTTCTATGATGGTGACTACATCAGTGGACAAGGGAAGATTTACATATATCTGGTCTTCTATAAAGCCTTTGACACAGTCTCCCAAAATTCTCCAAGTCAGAGAGTAGGATTTGATGGGTGGATTGTTAGGTGGATGAGGATTGGCTTGACAGTCACATGCAGAGTGTAGTGGTCAGTGGCTCAGTGTTCCAGTGTATGTCAGTGATAAGTGGTGTCCCTCAGGGGCCTGTACTGGGACCAGTGTGATTTAATATCTTCATTAATGTCATAGATAAAGAGATCAAGTGCACCCTCAGCAAATTTGCAGATGACACAGCTGAAGAATGGGATGTAATCCAGAGGGGCCTGGACAAGCGCTAGGAGAGAGCCCACGGGAATCTCATGAGGTGTAACAAGGCCAAGTGCAAGGTGCTGCAGCTGGGTCAGAGCAACCCTGGGAGCAGCACAGGCTGGGCATGGAAAGATCAGAGCAGC
>VZRO01005866.1:61214-111962 GCA_013397915.1 Daphoenositta chrysoptera
ATTTTTTCAGCCTGGAAAAGAGAAGGCTTAAGGGTGACCTAATTGTGGCCTTCCAGTACCTGAAGGGGCCTACAAGAAAGATGGAGAGAGACTATTTACAAGAGGATGCAGTGACAGGACAAGGAGGGGATGGGTTCAAATTGAAAGAGATTAGATTTAGATTCAGTTTAGATTAGATATTAGAAGGAATTCTTTACTGAGAGGGTGGTGAGACACTGGAACAGGTTGCCCAAGAAGCTGTGGATATCCCATCCCTGGAAGTATTCAAGGCCAGGCTGGATGGAGCTCTGGGCAGCCCAGGATAGTGAAAGGTTTTCCTGCCTATGGCAGGGGATTTGGAACTAAATGAGATTTAAGGTCCCTTCCAACTCAGACCATTCTATGACTTTAGGATTCTAAGCTTTGATGTTTCTGATGCTGGGTGGTGACACCAACACTGCCAGGACTTCAGCAGGGCTCAGAAAGCCCACAGTGGTTTGCATAAGGCTGGAGCAGGGGTGTAGTGGCCAAGGACCCCCCAGTAAGAGACCTGAGTCAGGGCTGCTTCATGTCATAGCCAGCAGCACTTTTGTCTGTTTTATTTGGAACAAAGTGAAACATTCCCACAAACCCCACTTTTTCCATAAACATAGCCCTAAAGGATGGATATGCTCACCCAAGTCTGACCGGTCCACCAAACAAATCCATCTGTCTATGAGTCAGTCACAAAAACAAGGCTTCCAAAACCAAAAGAGGGAGAGTCTGAGGCATCCTGTGGTTCTCACCCACTTCAGTCAGGGAGATTAACTGCAGGGCTGCTGAATAATCAAGACACTTGATTTTTGTGAGATTAAGAGCCATAATTTAGAGTGAAAGATTTCAGGAATGCAGCTGGATTTATTAGGTTTCACCATTAATTGAGCCCTGGAGGAAGAACAGTTTGCTCTTGTTACTGCCAGATATCACTCCCACAAAACATACCAATCAGTCCTTGCTCTCAAAGCTAAAACACAGCTCTGGTCCTCTGCTGAACTTGTGCTTCCCAGAGCACTTCAAGGCTGACACTCCTTTCCTGGGACACCAAAGGCCTGGAAAAAATGAATCTATATTTTTGTATCCTGGCCTTCACAGGCCAGCAGGATACCTGACCAAAAAATCTGAAAGAGGGAAGGTACCAGTAAGTGTACTGCTGAAACTTACTCTGTGCGGAGGTGTAAGCAACCTAGACGAACCAAATTTTTGCTCATAATAGTTCATGGTTTTTCAGCAACATGTATTCAAAATTTTAATTTCCAGAAAACTGCACAAGACTTAGGAAGTTTCATCAGTATGTTAAAAGATCTCTTCAGAAAAAATACAACACAAAAACTCTTTGCCAACTCTTTGAATGCATTTATTTATGTTTGGATTTGTGTAAGGAAGTCTCATGCTATAAATTTTTATTAAAAACATGTCATTAGTAATAAATAATACATTTATAGTCATAAATAAACTGGTAGTTTTTACGCACACTAATGTTGGGCTTCCTCTTACAAAACTGGAAGCGTATTTCACCTTGTTTTTTTTTGATTGTTTGTTTATACTTGATATAAAAGGATAAAGCTGCTGCATGAAGTTTATATTTATTGTGGGTTTCATATATCCCCAGACTTGTGGTTTTGTCTATTTTCCTAATAATATTTACACAGGAAACATACCCTTCTATTCTTGCTATTGATTTTGGATATGGTAAATGAGCTTAAACATTGCAGAAAGAATGTAATGATAATAACAAAGATGACTACATTTGTTGCTTTTTCCTACTTGCTCATGGGAATGACTGATTTGGATGAAAAAAGAATTATGCTTGTAGAAAGGTTCGACACCACCAGCTAGTTAAAGGAAAAAATACATTATTATAGAACCTTATTAGGTATGTGAAGATGTGTGTCCTAGTTTCTCAGATACTAGGAAAGCAGAATTCCTCAATGCTGTTCTCCTTTCTTGTTTCTGTTTCCTGCAGATCAAGTTGATGATACTCAAATGTCACACGGTTGATATGTTTGCCGCTGGAGACCATTCGCAGCACAGTGTTGTCACAGCCAATCTTCATTTGGGCTAATTAGGGGGAAGAGATATAAAGGAGATATAAAGATACATTTACAGGAGAGAGAGTGAGGGAAAAGAGATATATAATGATGGGAATTATGAAGCACCGATGCATGCAATTTTGGAAATAAAGCAAATTTGCGTGTAGTAATGACTTGCTGGTGGTGATATTGCTGATTAACCTTTGTGTTTGTTAGTTTTGCTTCACAACGCGTGTGGGTACTTAATCAAGTATCCTTCCCTCATGCAAATGCCACTCCACATCTATGTGCTACTGTTAGATACCATGAGTGATGGGTAAGGGTAATGGCACTCTATCCTCGAGATAGCCAAAATTACCAACATCGAAAACTTTTCTTTTAGAGGGATGAGTGGGTTTGTAAGTAAGGACATTCTTCACAGGAACAAAGATATGTGAGAGTCCCATCAAGACAAACTCAAATGGTAGTGCCCAGCACATGGACTCACTCTGAGGGAAATCAAGTGTACCCCTAACTGCTGCTTTTGATGAGCCAATTGAGTGGAGGCTTGGCAAAGCCTTTTTGTTTGGGGAACTTGGAGCACCTTCCTCACTCGGGGAGAAATCTGGTGTGTCACTGGGAGAGCAGGAGCTGCTGAGAGGGATTTTCACTTCCTTCATACCACCAGGAAAGCACAGTTTAATGTCATTCCTGTGCTGAGCATTATCATTCAACAGCAGCACTTGCCAGTTAAATCTTTGAACAGTGCCTGGACTGCTAAGGTGTGGTGTGATGAAAAGCCAGGGAGACCACAAGTGCCAGGCACGTTCCTGCTCTCCAACTCTGTGGAAATGCCACTTTTCCAGTGCCCTGTTGATACTCCTGAGATATGAGAGATCTGCCACAGGAGTTAGTTTGTCATATCACTGCCACACTTTGGAGTCTGCTGTTGAATACTAGGGAAACTGGAAATTCTTATTTTTATGGTGAAAAAGAAGTCATTGGACCAGCATGATAGTGAAACAGTTTCAGAGCCCCAGCAGGGTTCAAAGTAGAGAATGGGAGCTCTGAGGCTTTTGGGGTATGTATTACACCCGCAGCAGAAAAGGCCTTGGAAACACTGAGTAAATGAGAGGAAAGCTCTTTAACTGAAAATGTAACAATCTGTCTTTGTTGTGAATTTCCAGACCTTTTTATGTGCTGACATTCTAATACTAATTTTTGTTATAGGACAAGAATTTAAAAAATATGTATAATTTAGCCTTGTCATAATGATTACTGAAGGGGCAGATGAAGGTGGTCGTGGCTGTGCTGTAACACACAGACAAACCAGAGGCTTGAAGAGCTTTAGCTGTCATGTTCTGCTAGATGTGAAATTCACCAGTCTAGCAGGAAGTCCAGGTGTGTGTGGGGGGTCTGTGCATGTCATATTATGGTTAATTATTTTATTATGTGGAGGTAATTGGAAGAAGGAGTTCTTACCAGAGCCATGAAAGGAGTGACAGAGGTCAGCTAGAGGAAACATCTTGGATGGGTCTAAGCCAGCTCCTCCAAGAAGTTCTACAAAATCTCCCACTCCTGCACAGCCTGCAGATGGTTTCTTAAAAAGGCAGAGGCTAAAAGTTATTTAAAATTTATCTCCAAAATGTTGCAGTTCTCCATACACGATTGCAGCCAATAATAGGTTTTAGAAATCCCCTGTGCTCAAAGATGTGTGAAATCAGTTTCTCATCCTCCGCAGTACTACCTTGATTTGACATTAGTAAGTTAATTTTCTTAAGGGATTCCAAAGAAAGACCTAAGTAGACTCTGAAAATTACTGACAAGTAGATAAGGTGTTGATTCAACTGCTTTTAATGCAGATAAGCAATCTGGTTCTGGATACTTAGACATGTAATCAAATTAATGCAGGTATGGGCTGCATGTATGCCTACATTAAGCTGGCAGGCAGGAACTTCAGTTCCACTATGCCATACTTAGCCCTAAAAAAATGCTTAAACGCACCATTGTGGCAAAGTTCAATTAAAGCAGAAATTAACAAGAAGAGTAGTTTTGTTTGAAAACAACGGCTTACTGTATATTAGACCCACAATTTTCCTGAAATTAATCCTGTTTGCCAAAAATATCTTGCATGGACACCTTGAGCACCTTTGGGCTGTCACCCCTATACTGCTATTTAAGTGCCTGGTTTGTTTATCTTCCTTTGCTGCTGTCCCTTTTCTGCCCACCACTGAATAAGTCAACTAATTCACTTGCCCATCTCTCAAAGCCTGGCTTGCTCAGACACTGGCAATCTCCTTGAAGAGCTCAGGGTGCCAGACCCACTGGCAGGAGAAAACAAATTTCCTTGCTCTATTCTTCTGGGTATTTTGGATTTGGCATCTTTTTGGACCTCCCAGACACCGGTATCACCAACAGCTCCTGTTGTCTTCTGTCGGTTTGTCACCAAGCACCAAACACCCCAGATCACAGCAGATGGAGCTCAGATGGAGCAGAGGATGCTCAGCATGTGGAGCAGGCAATCAATTGTGAGCACGTTTGTATTTTCTCCGTGATAATAACTTGCTATCTAATGTCTCCTTTCTCTCTTCAGAGCGTTTTCTGCTTTCATTAATTTAAATACAGACAGACAGCTCTCAGCGAGAATGCTCCTTTCTTTGTAATGAAATCCTTACCCTTTGTTATGGCAAGCAATCATTATATGCATTAATGGTACTTTGCATAATTTGATTGCCGTTGCAATGTTACAGAGACAATCGCGGCAGAGGCAGCCCCAGCTCTCCTCTCTGGGGAGAAACCAGAGCCCTCGGCATGCACACAACTGGTCTGGAGCACACATGCCTCAGCAGCCACTGCCACAAGCTATCCCTGCTTCACCCCTTCTCTCCTCCGTGCCCAGGAACACTGCACATGCTAATATTTTCTTAGGAAATAAAGAACTCACCTGTAAAAAGAGGCCATTTAAATGTCCCAGGATAAGATCAGATATTTTTATCACAACTGGGTAGATAATGGAGAAGCTGCAGTTTCTGTGCTGGTGAGGAATGACCATGGTAAACCTTCCTGAGGGAGTCTGAGAGATGACATTGCAAGCTGGGACACAGGAAAAGGTACAGGAGTTACTTGTCCAGTCATCACTGCATGTAGCAAAACTACATAATTCTGGTACCAAAAAAGCAGAGATAATTTAATTACTGTGACTTACAACCAAATGCTGAAAAATATGTGTGCGGCATTTTCTGAGGTTCTTGCATAGCATTTGATCCTTAAAAATTCCCTCTCCATTGTTTACTATGTAGCATGAGGTCTGGCAGAACTTGAGGGTGAAGCAGTCAATAGGAGAGCTCACACCCTAAATCTAAACATCAAGGGCTCATGCTGTCAAGGCTCATACAGTTTGTAAGTTTGAAGGAGGCTAAACACAGGTGGAGGGAGGCATTTTGTTTAGTTTTGACAGCTTATTGCCTGATATTGCCAGCAACCCCATAAATCCTATTCTGCTCCTCTTAACTGGAGTTCCTTACCCTACAAAATATCTCATTGAAATGAGAGCATGATTTTATCTTTAAGTTCAAACTTAAGAGTTCATGTAAAGGAGTAACTTATCACCTATGTGAGCAGCCCAAGGGGTCCTTGACACAGACCTGGGGTCCTGCAGCTGCTTCAGCA
This sequence comes from Daphoenositta chrysoptera, assembly GCA_013397915.1. Taxonomy (NCBI): domain Eukaryota; kingdom Metazoa; phylum Chordata; class Aves; order Passeriformes; genus Daphoenositta; species Daphoenositta chrysoptera. The sequence continues at coordinate 66,911 of VZRO01005866.1, forward strand.
GGATGGTGAAAGGCATCAGCCACCTCCAGCAGTTGAATACAATAATCACATCCATGGGCATGAAGCCACACCAGAGTGGGGACCCAGCTTGCAGGCTCAGGTCTGAATAACTTGGAGTAAGGACAGGGCAGACATGTTATCACCTTTTGTCTTTTTTTTTTTTTTTTTGTCACTTTGCATGGTTAGGCAGATAAATCAGACTGGCCTGAACAACAATTGTTAAGTGTCCTGTTCTCTGTGGATAAAACAATTCAAGTGAGAAACTAGAACAGGTTGCACAGTCGTGTTGTGGGTGCCCCACTGCTGGAAGAGTCCAACACCAGGTTGGATGGGGCCATGGACAACCTGGTCTAATGTGTGGCATTCCTGGCCACGGTGGGGGGTTTGAAACGAGATGATCTTTATGATCTCTTTCAACCCAAACCGTTCTATGATTGTGTGATAATTTGTGCCTTGCCAGTTCAGAGGCTTAGGGAAAGAACTTGCAAATAGATCCTTGTGATCATATATCTCTCATAACTACTACATAAGTGTTCAATACTCTGATTTTACTGTTGAACTTTTTCAAATATTTTTTCCTCCTTGTTCACCCAGATCTAGAAAATGCTGAGATTGAAGTTACTAAATTAATACTATTTGTTCTAGCTAAATGTGTTGGAATATGCCAGTATTAGATTGGGAGGGATCTTATTTGAAAGAAAGAGCCTTATGGTCTTGCATATTGAAGCCTGTGTGATCTCTTAAGCTCTTTTTTTTCCCTTTGGACACACACTGAGCCTGAGTCAAGCCTGCAGGCATGGAGATGTGCACGGCTCTGCTGGCCTACTGCAGCCATGTCAGTGCAGATAAACACAGCGAGAAAATCCAGTGCAAAGCAGCACATTCTTTTTGTTTCCTGCCCCACATTCAAGCCCCTTTGGTGGTATGAAATGCAGACTTACGGAAGAGATTGCTGTTTTTCTTGACTGTGACCGTAAATCCATTGCCTGGCTGCTGAATCCTGAAGAAGATCATTGCCACGTTCTGTGACGATCTGATGCTTCTCTGAATATTCCCACTTTCACAGAAGTCTACATATCTTTGAGAAGTGGTGAGGGGATGGTCCAAGGAACTGGGAAATTTCTCCCCCTTGAGTATCCATCCATCAAACACCTGCAGAGGTTCAATAATTTAAAAAAAGGCTTTTGCTTGTTGCTCTGTTAGCAGAGAACAGAAACATGAAGTATAACAGACTCTCTTATTTTGACACCATGTAACCTGTTCAAAGACACACACTGAAAACAAAAATTCTTTATACTTACTGATTTCCTAACATTTAAGTAATTATTCGTGCTTCAACTGATGTTTAGGAAAGGGATACATATAACTTTTAAGTGCTGGTTTTTTCTCCTTCAGTTGACAATTTTGGTTTGTTTTTTTGTTTTTTTGGAGGGAAGAATCTCTTTTTGCTTCAGCATCATCACTTTTTTTTTTTTTTTTTTTTTTTGCAATTTCATTGTTACTATGAGAAGTTTTTGACCAGTTTGGTTTGGGAGCCATAAGAAATATAAGTAACTTTTTCAAACTCTGGGCATTATGTCAATTGATCAGGCCTGTAATTTTCCACCATCCATGTTTTCCAGCTTGTCATTAATTGTCCCGGTGACCTTCCAGAGACACTGGAATACAAAAACTTTGGGGAGGAATTATTTGCAGAGACACTCTCATTTGCACACACTCTCACTTGTGTCAGCTCTTTCACTTAATCCTAACCACTAGAAAGCAAAACAAATCCTGCGTATTTTTCTGGACCTTAACCATCAACTTCTACAAATCTTTCCTTCATAACAAAAAAGCAACAATTTTCCCTCACCATCTTCAGAGAAATTTGTCAGAAGTAGAAATACCTATTAATTCTAGCATATATATGCAGTTGCCTGCCTTGCTGTTTCAAATCCCTCCTAGCTGCTCTCACATGGTAATTCCTTAAACACTCCGGTCATTACTCCCAAAATTCAAGGACCAGATTCAGCCATCTCTTCAGTCCATAACCCTGATGTGACTATGTGGGTGGGACTCCCTGATGAAAAAAACATCAGGATCAGTTTCTGGATTTGCCAGAACTGTAAATTTCTGAAGTAACGGGATGTGAGTGCTGAAATTACATGAGGGGAAAGTTGCCTGTATATATACAGCAATATAACACAGAAGTTTGGGACACTGTTACCAAAGAAAGGAAAGCTCAATCAAACAAAAAGATCTCTTGGCATTTTTCTAGCTTCCATGAGTGACCATAAGTCCGGGTACAAAAGCCTTGGACCCACAAGAGACTGAAATCAGCCTCCCTGTAGCTACGTGGGCAGAGATCTCAGCCAAGGTATGGAATGGAAGGACAGAATTCTCCAGGGTAAAGGGAGCAGGAGACAAGGAAAGGGCTAAAGGGCAGATTTCCACCTTCTCCCCGTTCCTGGACCTCAGCTGGTCACTGGGTGGGGTGTGGTCTGTGCTATGCCTGGCCAATGCAGCACAAAGGGCAAGGTGCAAGGTGAGGGCAGCCAGGGACCACGGAGCGTCCCCTTCTCTCCTTGACCGAGTTCAGATCTTGGTGAATGTTCCTGCCTGCCAGAGAAAAGCGCTGGTAAAGTTTTTTGACCCTGGAATATAAATGGCTCTGAGTCATGAGCCTCTTTCTGTTCAGAGCCAATGTCCTGAAAAGTTCTGGCAGGGAAATTTTAAAGAAAGCCTGCAACGATCCACTCACTATTAATCTGATGCTAAGTGATCTGTGAGCAGAGATCCCAGAGCAGTAAGAGCCACCCAGAGAGCTGTATCATTATCTGCAGGGCTCATGTGATTCACAGTGCAATGAAAAAATCCTACTGACCAAATTTTCAACCATTCCCACAGGTATGGACACTCCATAGAGGCACTTCTGGAAAAGTTCAGAAGAGCCAGTGCTGTAGTTTGGAGAGGGAAGGGTCCTCATCCGGCATCGGACTTTGCTTTAGAGGAGTGGTGGTGGGGGGGACACATGCTCAGAGCGCCTCAGGGAGGAGAAAGAGCCGTCCCAGAGATGGTGGCTCTGCGAAAGCCTGTTCTGCACACACAAACACACACACACATGCAGAGATGTGCACACGCGCTCGCCTGCCCCTCGCACGCAGAGCAAACACCTCACAGGTCAGAGGAGAGCAGACACTTGCAGCTTCTTACCTTCAGGAAGTCACCCCCTTGGCAGTCGATGTTGACAAAGTCGTAATCTATTGTGATGAGCTCCTCGGGCTCCCCGATGAAGAAGGTTGCGCAGTGCAGCTGTGGTTGGTCTGCGGTGAAGGTGAACTGCCCCTCTATACTCAGCATGTCAATGCACCCTGGAGAAGCAGGGACAAAGGGCTGCTGCCTCTGCCTGCTCTGGAGGGAGATTCCGTGCCAGCTCCCACCGTGCAGGGAAGGGGGGATAGGAGAGACCCCCCCCCGCACTGGGATCCGGCTGGCAGTGAGGACAGGGAGAGCCAGCTGAAGCAATTAGGAGCCTGCTGAGCATCAGAGGATAAATAGTAACTCGCAGGTGTGAGCACAAGCATGCGACAGGGGGATGCGGGGGATGGTGTGCCAAAGCACCTCTGAGCAGAAAACTCCCTGTGTGTATGTGCTCAAGTGCACGAACACTCTATTCTTTCAGATTTCTCTCTAATCACAGCTGCTACACCTGCCCCACCCCTTGGCAATGTCACCCTGTCCAGGGACATGGGTAGAATCCCCATCCTGCTCCAGTTATTTGGGACCATCAACTATGAACCCCAGCCCTCTGGCTCAAACCACAGGTTTCTGCTGTTTCAATGTTTTGTCCTTCTTCACCCTAGTCTTGCAAAAAGCTCCTGCAGCTCTGTCATTCCCAATTAGCCCCTTCCTTTCCCTGAGGTACCCCCAGGATTCTCCCAGCCGCCAGCAGTCCCCACCAGAGCACCAAAGAAACTCACGGAGCGACCGCCGATAGATCTGTCCTGCAGACAGCTCTCGCTTCAGATCTTCACTGAGTAGTAGGAAGGGGTCATCTTCACCAGCATCTCTCACCTGGTGAAAGATGGAGGGCAAAAAGAGTCTGAGACAAAGTGAAATGCAGCCCTCTCCCTGTACCTCTCAAGAACAGGCACAGCACATTACATCCCTCCTCCAGAAACAGAGCAGCTGTGGAAGAGCTCAGGCAGAAAGCTGCCAAACTGCAGTAGAGGGGAAATAAACCTGGTACCTAAGAGGTGACCCCAGAAGCTAAGTGCACTGAGAGTCTCTTAAATCCTCAGCAAAACTGCTGAGGATAAATAAATGGAGGGGTAGTTCAGAATACATGGGACCGTTGCATTAATGTTACCCAGGTGTAAGTTCAATGCAGGATAAGTGGGAATAGGAAAGGGAGAGAGAACGAAGCACAACGCTTGAAAGCTGAGAGAAAAGTTAGAAGATAGCAGCTAAAAGCGCAGCGAGGTGTTTAATCATCAGCCTTGTTGCTCACCTCTAGGTATCTGGTTTCTCCCTTGGAGGCAGCCAGGAAGATGAGAACGAGGTGGCATTGAAACTGGAAAGCAGACGGCATGCTGACACCTCCTCTGGCCGCCGTCCCTCCCTCTGTGACCAAGTTTCTCCGGGTCTGTGCCGGTATGCAGGAGCCGCTGGGGTGTCTTGGAGCGACTCTTTTTATAGAGCTGTTGGGAGGGGAGGCACTTGGTCCCCGTACTGATAGGGTAACCCATGGTAACTGAATTCCTCTCGCAGTGACACGGTACGTGGGCATGACGAGGGTCCAAATTGCAGCCACAAATTTTCAAGACGGTTGAATTCCCCTCTCTGGCAGATGTCTTTCCTACTTATCTGTCTGGTGGAAAAGCTGAGAATCTCAGGGAAGAGAGCTCATCCCCGTGCAGATGGGGCACTTATGCACTGTGTTTATTTCCAGTTACTCCGAAGTGAGAAACGAGGAGCATCCCTCCCTCCTCCCGGGGCAGTCCCGGGGTATTTGGACCTGCAGGGCTTCCTGCCTTCCTCCTGCTGCTCTGTGACATGCAGCTCTCCGCAGTGCCTGTGCCAGGTGCTTCCTGCTGGCCGGGCCTGGATGGGCAGCCCTGTGTCCCAGGCAGGCTTGCAGCCTGTGCCAGCATCCCTCCCGGGCTCTGCAGCAAGTACACAGGAAAAACCAGACAGCTCTCCCCACCAGAAACAGCTATCGTACAGAAATTACGAAAACCTGGGGCTCCCAAGGGCATATTCATCACAGAACTCTTGATACTGCTTCAGCCTTGATCCTCAAGGGCAGCCTGGGAAGATCTTTAAAAGTTGAACCTGTGAGTGAAAATTCGTAACTCTGCAGAGAACTAAAAATCAGGAACTCAGCAGAGGTATTAGATGTGGGTATATTCTTATTTTCCCCTGACCAGGATGAATCATCAATACTCTGCAGAGGGTGATTACCCTTTCCCCACCTCAGGCTTCTTGCTAATGTATCCTTTTGCTCTATGCTTTCATGTCAAATATCACTTTGGTTCAACAAAACTTAGAAATAAGATGAGCAAGACTTGCAATGTTTAAAGGTTGTTGCTCCTGATTTCATTGTGAGGATTTATAAACATCAGAAACGTCTGCTTGCTGTTTCACACAATTTTTTGGTTGAAAAACAAATAAATAAATATTATTCTGTCTATATATCCGTGGCTCTGACCTTATTATGATGTAATTCTTATCCTAAAGTTTGCTTTATTGTAAACTCTAATACTGTTCCATATCTGCGTGGAACTTCTGTGATTTTTTGAGAAAAAAAATTACTGAGGAAATAGAAAATACTATTTTTGAACTTCGGCATCAGGTTGGATTCAAAGGTTGGTTAAACTGCTTTGTAGAAATGAATAATTAATTACTGCATGAACTGAGACTGAATTGATTCTCTTCATGTGCTTACCTTGAATTGTTTAAATACTGTAATTTTAGGCAGGGATTATCAGAAGATTATACAAGGAAGTTTGGAATGTGAAATCCATTAAATTTCCTTGGGAATTACAAGCTTTGCTAGAAAACTGCAGGGTTTAGTCCCAGTTTGCATTAGAGGATGGCTGGAAGGTTAATCAGGGAGGTGAGAGGTGCCTTGGAGAGCATCAGGATCAGAAGGACCTTCAGGGGAGCCCAGCCTTACTCGCTATTCTTTTGCTCCATCTAAAGAGATTGATAAGGTTAAAATTATAGCTTGACCCCTCCACTCTCCCCTCCTTGGAGGGATTTTGCAGAATCCCATCCCAAATTCTGGCTGCAGTGTCCCAGCCAGACACAGTCCCCAGTCCCCAGTCCCCAGTCCCCAGCCTAGACATCAGACGCTGACTGTTGAGGAATATTCAGTGCAGGGATCTCGGTGTGCAGCTGCAGTGAGAGCTGCAAATTGAGCTCCTTGGAGCAAGAGTCTGAGCCCAAGGCAAGAGGCTGTGAACTGCTGACCTCTTGAATTCCAGAAGGTCCAGGGACCTGTGGCACCAGCCAGGTGACCAGACTCTGGGAGACACAGCAAGAGTTGAGGAAGCAGCTAGAAGATCACAGATGTTCACACACACAGGCTATGAGGGTATAAAAGCTCAGGCATTCCTTTGTTCAGGGTCCCTCTCTGGAAGCACCAGCTCGAGGTTTTCATTTTGTTGCTGCACCATTATAAAATTACTTAAAGAGACAGAAGCCTGGGGCTTTGCTGTGGGAAACCTGGGGTTGAGCTGGTGAGGAAAGCTGGTCTGCCTGTGTGAGTGTGGGATGTGTAGGGAGTTGAGTGGGGACCCATCGGCTCAATGAAGACACCTGGGGTGAAGGGGCTTTGGTCCCAGCAGTTAAAGTCTCTGGTGGTGGGAGTGTGGCTGCCTGAGTGCCTCCTGAATGGTCAGACTGGGACATCACCTTACTGTGAGTCCTTGAAGATCTTCAGTGAAGGAGAGAGTGTTTGATTGTGCATGAATTTGTTACTGAAGATTTCAGATTTCAGAATTCAGCTCCAAAAATGAGTGAAGCAGTGTATGGCACTGCAGCTAAACTATTATGACTTTATAAAACCAGATGTGAGGTGATCTACTCAGAATGAAACATACCAACAGTGATGTCAGCATAGTTTAAACCCTTGCCTGTGAATAGCTGAGATCTGGGGTTAGCACAGCATTCACCAGTGGAGTGCCCAGAAAAGCAGGAAACCCCACAGTCTGGATGACATCCTGGCAGATGAAGTGAGGGCACTGTCCTTCTCCAATAAACAAAGTGGTGGCAAGAAGGATAGGAGCCACCTCCATATCTGTTGTAATTAATTCCTCAAACAGGGCCTATGAAATTTGAAATTCCCATGCAACACCTGTAGGAGTTTGTTTTGAGTGTACAAATATTCTGTGTAACATTGCTGCAAAAGCTGAACTCAGACACTTTGCTGTTGATGTGGAACTTAATTTTAACAGAGGTGCTGGTTTTTTTTTTTTTCCACTTTTCACCTCTGCACTCAGCAGCAGCTGATGAAGCATGATGACATCCTGACCAGCCTCATCACAAAGCCTTCCAGTGCCTGAGGTGACTTTCTGTGTCTTCAAACACAGGGCCGTCCTCAGCCCCCAGTGTCATATGCTTTCCTTTGTGCAGCTCTAATGCTTGGGGAAGGCAAATATTTGGGATGGGATAGGGAATCACACACAAAGAGAGGCAGCTTCTGCTGCTGGCTGGGGCTCTGCTGCCTCAGGTGTAGTTCAAGCAGATAGATCCCCAAAAGGGACCAGTCAAAGGGGAAAACGGGGTTCATCTCCCAGCCCTGCATCCCAGCTGTCAGAGGGTGAGAGAGGATGAGAGGCCATCTTCTCACTCAACTCTGCTGTCTCCTCAGAGTTGTCTCAAGTCCCCTTCCCCTCTACCCTCCCTTTGCCTGCTGCAGCACTGCTTTTCTTAGGAGTCACTTGCAGAAACTGAGATTTTCAGGAGATGAGAATGTGACTAACAAAGCAAAGAAAAATCACTTTGAACTGGGTTCAAAACACCCCTGCAGCATTTTAGAAGGGAAAAGCACCTTCAATGTGATACAAACGCTTGGCGAATGAGGAGAGTGTCATTTTTCTTTCATGAAGTTGAGTCATGATAACAGCCTGAAGGACAAATTTTTTTGTTAATATAAAATTGTTTAACACAGTAAAATGCATTCCCCAGCGACACCCTGCCACAGGCTAAATAATCCAGATTGGCACCTTGATCTGCTAACGACTGTAACTGACCCTGGGAGCAGCCCCTTTCCCTGGCAGAAACGGTGGGAAGCCATGGTGCTGGTGAGAGTCTGGGTGAGTGCCTGGCATCGCTCACTCTGCTCTGCTGCAGCTCAGGATGGCATTGTTCAGGCACCCCAGCCTTTGCAGAGCCTTGGGCTGGTAAAGTGGTGTTCATGGGTGGGCTTTTCAGGAATGTGCTTTCGAGTACCTGCCTGCCCCACTAGTGCTCAAGGCTTGTTGGTGTCTTGTCAGGTGTTATTGCAAAAAAGAGATCCCAACTGTGGTAAGAAGTGGAGAAAATAAAGCTGAATAAAGACAGTAGTGAAATAAACTCCATTTACCCTCCTCCATGGAGATCAAATCATGCTCATAATACAGGTGGTAAATGCTGTTTCTTCTCCTAAAAAGTCAAAGTAGTTTTTACAGGAAGAATACACATGAAGTGCCCAGTAGTGAGATTTCTTAGCAAGAAGTGCTTGAGCTACAGACACTCCTTAGGGATCCCTCCCTGTGGCAAAGAGGAGCCAGGTGCTATGAGCCCTTTCTGCTCTCCAAAAGGGTCCCTTGGGTCTGCAGCTCATTAATACAGCTCTTCTTACTCCTCAGCTGCAGCCTGACTTCTGGAACAAGCAGCTGGAGCAGACCAAACCTCTCTCCAGCATTGGGACCTTAAACATGAGTTAATATTTCCTGTATAGACACAATCCCGAGCAAGCTCTGACTCCCCACCACAGGGCTCAGCCTGCCTGCTGCCTATCCCGTGCAGGCTCCTCTGCTTGTCTGTGGCTGGTGGTTTCCTGAGAGGAGCAGCAGTGAGACTGCAGTGCAACTGCTGCGGTGAAGAGGAGCAGTCCTGCCTCAGGCACTCTGTCCTCAGCTGTTCATGCTGATTTCGTACTACTGCTCAGAGCTGGCTGAAGGGATGCCATACGGGGTCATGCACGGTGTGAGACATCTGACTGGACTTTAAACTTCATATCATGTCAGCTGCTAAACATTGTGCTGAGCTACATTTATTTCCCTTATGTTCTTCCCACTGTAACTGAGAATTCATTCAGGGATCAGCTTTTCATTTCCTTTATGGTGTCTGGGAGACATAGTACTGGTCGTTCCTGTCTTTTTATCAAGTGGCTGCAGGTCTCATGTCAGTGTCAGTGTCTTTGAAGAGTAGAGATTGCTACACATCACTTGTAGTTTATTATACATGTTCAACTGTTTGTGAATCCTTCAGTATACTGTTTCTGAACAATGGGATTGGTTAACCAGGATTAAGGTGAGAAAGAAATCTAGTGGCTCTAAGGTGTCACATATGCTACAGAGAAGGTTAAATTTTTTGTGCCATCTTTGCTAAATTGCAATCAATCACTGCTTTGAAATAATACCACAGAAAAGAAAGTAAGGGGAAGATTGTACAGCAAATCACAGTTCTGAAGGCCATTAGGAAATCGTGTCCTTGATACAGACGTGCACAAGACTTCACTTCAAACTCTGTCTCAGACAGAGACAAACATGCAAGGAGCGCCTGCTCCTGGCCCAGTTCCCTCATACCTTATGTCACCACAGAAAACATTGGGATAACTTCATCCATACTTAGTACTCACAAATCATTACTGAATTCTTCACCAAAGTCGTGAGGAACTTAGCAGCCACATCCTATAATATCCATCAGTCTTCTCTACACTAAGAGGTTATGCCATGCCTCATGTTATCGTTCTTGATAAGGGCAAATTATTGAGATACCTGGCACATCCACTCACTACCATATCCCATTGCAATGGCCACTGCCCTGCCAGACACCCATCTGGGAAGCAACCCAGAGCACAGACCCAGAAAAATAAATGTGGACTTTAGAGCTCCAAAGCCCTCGTTGTGTAGAGGGCCCAAGGTGTGACTGCATTCAGGATGCTAATGGGGCCTGTGGTCATAACTACATTTAGGAACTGTTTGTGAGACTGTATGAGAAACGAGTTTGATGCCATGGCAGTTAGCAATGAATAACTGCCTATTCTACAAAATGCATCAGTTAGCTACTGGAAACACCATTTAAGCACTTGGACTATGGACATACAATAGGAAAGACAGAATTCAGCATGGCTAAAGTAAGTAAACTGGCCCTGTCAATGGTTTGATATGTCCTTTTTGCAAGAACCCAATCAGAGTTGCAATGACAGCTGAAGGAGAGCATTTCCGCAGCAGAAACACAGTCTGAGACCACATTTTGTGCTTCAATCCTTTACTCTTGTGTTTGTTTCAGGGTCAGGCAGGTGTCCCAACAGTCCATGATCCAACCTGGGACCAGGACTCCTCCGTCTGTAATCAGTGGGCACCTACATGATTGATTTCTGTTGCTACCTGTCAGCCTCAGCTTTGTGCTGGGTACGACAAGCCTCTTCCAAGCCTCACCATACATCTCTCTGTAACACCATTTCTTTTACATCTCTGTGTGTGTCTAAATTAGCTTTAAATAGAGCTGAACTTTCCATAAGGTGAAGTAAGTGTAGCTTGTTAACTCTGGGCAGTTTGACACAAGAGATGGTGTGATTTGTCATGTTAAGTGGCTTAGAGGTATGACAAACACATGTGATTTATGAACTGAAAGCCTATCAGCATCATGCAGGCTTGATGATAAGTGTTGCATTAACTCTATTTATGGCATTGTCTAAAAGCAAAGATTGTGAAACTCGCAGTTTAGCAGGTTACAAATAATCGAGCAAACATTATATTCAGACACCGAGATTACCCTGAGGGCGGTTATCACTACCAGCTCTGCCTGTGACTCAACCAGCATCTGCACAAAGCAGTCAGGGCCAAGAAGTGGGAGAAAAGTTTTTTCCCAGGAAGGAGAAAAGAGATATGAGAATGGGCAACTGGCAAAGGCATTTGCCATCGCTCTGGTGTTAGGAGAGGTGCCGGAGGTTTGTTGAGCTGTTTAATTTTAGCATGGACCTTTCTCCTCTGTGGATCCTCTACACAGAATCTGAGCCCTGAAGGATTGCTGCAGGAAGGCCCCAACACCAGAGCTGCACACGGGTGTCAGCATGGCTCCCAGGCAGCCTCTGCCATCCGATCACACTTGCCCTTGCCAGCTGCAGCAGCTACTCTGATCAGTACCAGTGCCCTTGCAGAAGAACAGTCTCTTTCCCAAAACATGGCAGTTTCTGCATCTAGACTTTGCTTGGAAGTGTAACCGTTATGGCCAAGGTCATGTCCTGTTCGAGATCTCCTTTCCCACAGCTACAACTTTCTCCCAGTGGACCTCCCCAAAGCAGCAGCCCCTCTTCCTCCTCTCCCAAATTTCCTCTTAAGCTTGGGGCTACTAGAACATTCATCACTTTGTTTTCCATTCTGAGCCAGTTTATTACACAGAATATAATTTCAGATGTGTTGGGAAATCTCTGTATTTACACGTATCATGTTCCAATATTTGTTTAATCTGTGAAGTACAAACTTCATCTTTGACAAAGCACCACTTTCATAAGTGATATTTTAAGATTTTTTTTTTTTTAATCCAAGAAGGACAAGTATTTCTTAGCTGAAGTGACTGTCCTTGACTGAATCTTTCTCATCCGGGAAAAAACTGTAATTCAACACAATTCTGGTAGTGCTAGACATCACAGTAATGGACCCAACTTCAGAAACATTGTGAATTGTAACACAATTCGAGCAGTCAGTATGAGTCAGATAAGAGATGTCAGCATACCCAACATAATGGTATATTTATCTTTTCAACTGCTCCCTCTACGTAGTCCTTTATTTTTCATGTATGTGATTCCTTACCAGTTATCCCCAGTACTGTGCAGCCCGCAGTGCCAATTTGATCAGTTAGGCTCCAAATGCTTTTAGGTGAAAGTACAGGAATATCTTGTACCAGTGTAAAAATCACATAAGTTGAAGAACCTTCAGATCACCTGGTCAGCATTTTTGCACCTCCTGAAGTCTAAAGGCAGCTTCACCTCTGATAGCAATGTCACAGAGCATCTTTACCTCAAGTGCAGTAATGGGCTTTTTCATTTCAAGCATAAACTATTCTCCTTCTTGCAATACTACTCCTAGAGCACCAAAAATGACAAAAAACCCCTCCTCCCCCAAATTAAAACTGCAGAATTAGGTCATTAGTGCAAGGGCAAAAATAGTTTTGCTTTCACCTACCCAAGGCATCAATAGTTCAATGGGATGGAACTCTCCAGTCCCATGTCTCATTCATGCATTTTGCTCAGCCACGGGGGTCTGTTTGGTATTGCCACTTGATGTCCCCAGCCAGAGATGAAGATTTTACATCTTTCTGAAGCATTCTCGACTTCTTGCCGTTTTTCAACTCCCAAAAAACAACCTTAAGTAGTGCTCCAGGTTGTTCAGATGCTTTTCTGACCTTTCTAACTTGTTTTACCCACAGATCTTTTTTCCTGCCATAGCTTTATTCTGTAGTGCTTTTCTGAGTTCATGCAACTGCTGGGAATGTAAAATCAAAGCAATACACAGAGTTTTAGGGCAGAGCCCACTGACAGATATTTGAAAGCTATACTGTGATGATTGCTCTGCAACCCATGCAGTCAAACAGGACCTGGGAAGACAGCTTAGAATTTAAAGTAAACGTACAACAGGAACATTTTCCACTGATTTCCCCCCAAAGACCTCGGCTCTTAGCAACTAATCCTTCTGTCTTCCTCTTTGCTGTCTTGTTGCAATATTTGCAGTTTTACAGACATGTCCTTATTTAGCCAACCAGCTTACAGAAACACAGCTTTCCATTGAAGGCTAATTTAGAGTCTCAAGCACATGTTCTCAGCTGCTGCAAAATTATGCCACTAAGTGCAATAGGCTCTGTCATTTTACATCAGCTGAGAAGCTACTTGCAAGGGCAAAATAAGTGGATGCAGCTGCAGTTTTCTTCCTTGGGAGTTGCCCCTTATACAGAACTGATTGCAGGTGGCTGAGAGTTGGTATTTAAAAAGGACAAGTTTTTTGGTGTTTCTTTTTTTGAAAATATTTCTGCTGAAGTTCATTCATGTGCTCTCTTTGATGGCTGTCCAGGACCTGTAGCCCACCATAGTCCAACTCAGAGGAAAGGATGTGGACAGAACTCATTTCAAAAATGGATTTCCAGATCATAAATTAAACGTTCTCTCTCATGCCATATCATGTGGCAGAAGAAAGAAAAAATTGAAAATGTGACCCCTTTTTTCTTCAAATAATACAGTGCTATTCAACAGAGGTAATTATCCCTAAAGACACATGTAATAATTGTTGGCCTGTCAATCAAAGCCCTTATTAGACATGCGCATGATGTCACATCACAGTCTAAATCTTAATCTAAATCTAAATCTTCCTGCCAGTCAAAAATCTTTATATAGATTAATCTGATTTCAGATACAAGTTTTGTGTGCGACCTTTTACCCAACCTTTTCAAGGCTGTGATCTGAGAGGAGCTGGATCTTTTATGTGTGCTGCTGACCTGGTATGATGGACTCTGGGCTGTCCCTGAGAGTTTTTCTCCTGGCCACGCTCTGCTTTATCCTGTAGCATGGAGCCTGAGAAAGGGTCTGCCTTGGGTGGGTGAGAGATGTGGGATGGACCTGCATTGCCACAATTGGTGGACAGCAATTAATAACATTGCTGGCTACTAGTGACATAACCTGTTCTGCTGGGGTCTCCTGGGGTCACTTCTCTTTCCCTTCCCACAACCCCAGACAACTTTGTCTCTCACTTTTACAGGGAGAAAACAATGTTGTAGGAGATTATTATCATCCCATTGCACTTGGTACCTTACACACTGCTTGGGATTATTATCCCATTGCACTTCCACACCTTCCACTGAAGAGTGGCAAAGGTGGTGCCTTCCTACTGGACCTAGCTAGTAAACCACAGCTTGGAGACACAGCTCCATTAAAGCCACAATGTCTTCATGGTGCTGTCATACACTCAGGATTGGTAGTTGGATAACGAAACTGAAGAAATTACAAATTTACTAACAGGTAATGCATCAAGCTTTGTGTAGCCAGTTGCACTGGCACTTCAAGTCTCTTTTGAACTGAAATAGAAGCAAATGGCAGAGGCTGAGGCTTTCAAGATAATGGAACTTATCTTCTGCAAATCTGCTCTTTAGATGTCAAGCAAAGCAATTTCACAAAATATAGAGAAGATCTTGTCTGGCATTGTTGTATTTTTATTGGTCTTTGATGTAACTTAAAAATACTAGGCCGTATTGTGATGTTCAATTTTTTATAGGTTTTTCAGACAGCCTGATAAAACAAATGGAAAAAATGTCTGTAATTAGACATCATTCCTAAAGCTGAGGGACTCTGGAGAAAGCCACACAGCAAGCTTGATTTGCATGTAAAACTTAACAGTGCTTCCTGGATTAAGGAACTACAGAAAGACTTGAAGTCAGCAGGAAAATGTCAGTAAACAATGAGAAAAAATCCTGCCTTCAGGTTTCAAGGAGAGAAGGAAAACGCAAAATGCTCACATCTGCAGGACATAATGTCCATAGTGAGGTTGGCCTTGCACGCACCATCATGCACAGCCAATGTCAGTGGCTTCAATGCTGTTTTCCTTCCTGAGGAGTGCTTACAGAACAGAGGATTGCCCACAGTTTTTTCTGGTTCAGAAGCAATTCAAAACTTTCAGGTGATCTTCATGTATCTTTCTTAGAAGTAATGTCTACTAATGGAACATTAGTTGGCTCCTGCAGGGGAGGATTGAGGGAGGGCTGCTGGTGCAGTGGGTCAGCCCATAGTTAGCCCAAGAATAGGATGGCAAGTCTTACCCCAGGGCCCCACATTGTGTAAAGGCTTTGTGGGTTTGAGCTTTTGAATTTGATTTGTGCATTTTCTTACTTTTCTGATTGGTTTCCAGTCTTTGTTTAAAAAAAAGCATTCTTCTTTAAAACTGACAGAATTTAA
The DNA here is from genome assembly GCA_013397915.1 of Daphoenositta chrysoptera. NCBI lineage: Eukaryota > Metazoa > Chordata > Aves > Passeriformes > Daphoenositta > Daphoenositta chrysoptera. The sequence goes on from VZRO01005866.1 coordinate 82,041, forward strand.
CATTTGTCCTTGCAGTTAAAACAGCAACAAGAAACACCTAACAAGACAAGCCAAAACCAGTGATTTACAAGGTTTTATAAAACTTGGTTGGAAAAAGGATCATTTGAGTCATTCTCCTCTGATTCACCCACAGCTCATGTGCAAGCAAGCCCCTTCCACAGAGGAATTAGGATGCACACAGTCCCTAGTAAATGCAGCTGATGCGATGACTCCACTGGCCCTCTCCGTCATGGCAGTGACTCTTGCTGCCTGGCTCCAGGGCACATTGTTGCTGCCAGCTGTGACCTCGCCTAATTCTGCTTGGACGTGGGCTGCTACACGTCCAAGGGTTCATCAGGGATGGGCAGAGGGTTTATGAACTTTCTGGAGCTTCTTTCCAAAAAGCTTCTTGCTCAAATGTAAAGAAGAAACTGATTTTTACTGGCATAATCTTACTCCTTTTAGCTTGGAGTTGAAGCTCCAGACTGCTCTTCTTTCACTTCTCCTTGGAGGACAGGGAAAGGCTCAGAGGCTGGCAACAGTCTGGGACCAATGAGAAACCATAAAAACAGCCTTATGTTTTCTGGCTGATACTTTTGCCATTCTGGTCCAACACTTGCAATGATATTGAGGTGCATGATATTAAAGGGGACAAAAAGTTGTCTAGTTGTTGCCAGTTTTACTTTCATACTTTCTGGTGTGTTGGTCTAGAAGATATTTTGTGAATCCTGTGTAACTTTGTCACTGAAGAGTTAAAGCATGCTGTGGCTCTGTCACCATTGTAAAGTTTGCTTTTTTTCTGGGATAACACCATTTGGTGGTAGCCCCTTTCTTAGGATGATGTCTGCCCCTTGTTGTACTTATTACACGCTGTAGAACCCCCTGCTTATAACTGATTACATATTCTTAATCATATATAGTGTCATACAATTGTACACTTTACTAAATGATGTTTGGAGGTCTGGGAAGGAGAGACAAGTGAACTACATTCCTTATGTTGCCTATCAGTGCACATCTTCATTGGGTAGTGTTTTTTTAATAACCTCTTACACAAACAGAAAATCTTCATTTAATTCAGATGCCCTTTATTATAATTTGAGTTACCAACAAAATAACAAGGAAATAAGAGAGCTCTCCACGCAAAAAAAAAAAAAAAAAAGCCACAATATCCTCTCATTGAGGATTTTCAGGGCTTCAGAAGTATGCTTAAATCAAACAGGCATGTGTAAATACTCTTAATTCAACCCAAGAGCAAGCTAACACCAGAAGGGGTTATCCTACTCTCTCTTTGCTGGACCATGGGGTCCAGGGAACCCCTGCTTCCATGGGGTGGATCATTGTAAGATGAAATCATCATTTTTCCACAAAATGACTCATATTACAAAGTTGTACCCTGGAATTCCATCCAATTAAATCCTCCACAAGTGGTCCTCTAAAAGACCTCCTTTTAACCATGTCAGAGTAGGGAAAGCAGAAGGCATTTACACATTTCCACCAAAGACCCAGTCCTTCCATCAGCCCTCTGAGCAATTTGCTGACTAAATCGTCTATGTATTTGAATAATTTATCATATGAATAAATTCATTTATGCCGAGTGAAGAGGTTGACTACTGGGATGCAGTACTGCCAGCACAACAAAATTGAAGCTGGGGACATAGATGAAATGAACCTGTAACAATGGCAAGCAGTATTGTATGCTCAGGCAGCAAGAGACAGCTGTGACCACATCTGAAATATGAGTGTGGGGAGCAGCATCTAAAAAAAGGTTTTAGAATAAGCAGAGCTGAGCTAAAAAGAATCTGCTGGTTTTGAGCTGCAAAATAAGATTATTATAAAATGACTGAAAAATAAATTGCAAGTTTTATGTCTCATTTCAATATTTTTCCATTCAGAAAGTATATAAGTAACATTCCCGTGCCTTTTACTTTCCACTGACATTTAAGAAATAGAAGTCTCAACTCCTGCCAAATGATCTGTCACCCCAAGCCCTTGACCTGGGCAACTGATGAAGGCATGCTACAGATGCATGGAGTGCAAAGACTGGAAATATTAAAAGCCAGATCTCAAGCAGTGTAAGCTGGCTGTGGTCCAGCTTACACCAGCTGCTGATCAGCTCCATAAATGTCCTACAGCAGTAACAGTTGGAGGAATGATGGTTTGCATTCACTAAACACCACTGAGGGCTACCTAACTAGGCATGCTTTGCTTGCATTTGTGGCCAGGAGATTGATTACATCGAAGAGTTTTAAAATCCCTCTTTCTTTAGCTGTTCTTCAAAGTAATCATTACATGCCACAGTCAAAGTGGCAACCAGAATGACAAATTCATTAAAATCCACTTCATTGTCCTTATTGGAGTCCAGGTCATTCATAATTCTATCGACCAGGAGAGGGTCCTTTTGGCCCTAGAGAGAAAGAAAAGTGACTTAGCTGTACAGATCTTGAATGTGCAATTCTGACACACCTGGCACAACTGCTATGTTACAAGACTGGTGTTATTAGATAAAAGGCTGCATCAAATATGCACCTCAACAGTAATTACATCTCCAGTTACTTCAACATCAGAAACTAAATACAGTGCAACCCTTAGAAGAAATACAGGTACTAAGTAGGCACTGAAATTAATCAACAGATTTTAGGAGATGCTGAGCATGGATCCCTTTTGACAAGATTGATCTGTAAAGAGCATTTCTCTGTATCATCCCTTAACAAATAATACTTTTATTTCCAACAGGCTACTCATAAATGGTCGTATTATATATCCATTCATCACATTCAGAAGATCTCTGGCTGGCAAATAATACCCTATTCACTGGGGGCAAGAATATTGAATCTCATAATAATAAGTCAATAGCCAAGATTTAAAGAAAATCCAATTCAAGGCAATTGATACAATGTGAAAAAAAAAAAAAACCTGCTGGTGGGCAAAGGGTCCACAATAATTTTTTCAATGAAGACGATACATAAAAACATTATTTTTGATGCTCATGATTCCATAAAAGCATCCATGCTGTGTAATGTAGAACACAACAAACATGCAAAGAGATATTCAGATCAGCAGCTTATCATTGAAAGGATTTTCTTAGCACCTCTCTGCAGGGCACACAAGCAGCAGTACTGTGTGGCCAGTGTGCACAAGCTACCTTCCTGTCTCATGAGAACTGGTTGCTGCATTTAATTCTTCGATGGAATTATCTAAGCCCTATTACGAAAAACAAACAAACCAAAAAACTAATTGAACTTTATTTTGTATTGATTTTGCTACTGCTGCTAGGCTGTCCTAGCCCTCCTGCTCAAAAGCACTGTGGAGTATGCAGAAAGCCAGCATCCATCTCTGCTGCCAGTGGTACATGGGAGGGCACTGGGGCTCAACCACCCTCTGAAAACACATTTCTCAAATGGGACATTTGACATCATATTCTTCTGCACAGCTCCACAAAGAACTGTCAGCTGACAGACTGTGATAGGATGGGCCTTGCACAAGGAGATCTATTCCTATCCAAGCACTTGGATAGCTGCTTAACCCACACATGAAACAGTCACTCAGGAGGTTCAGAAGCTGCATCTTACTGCAAGGAAGTCACTGAGCTCACTGGTGAGAAGCTCCTTGAGTTCTCCTTTACTGAGCTTGTATCTGTCTCCTTCTTTGCCAGAGTAGTGATGGAAAATCCTGATCAAGGTGTCCATTGCATCCTCCAGTGGTGTGGTCATAGTAGTGAGAGCTGTGGAGCAAAGATACAGTCACATTGCACAGGAGTCAAACCAAAGGCCAGTCTCTGGGAAGGAAAGGAGGGCCAGGTGAAGACAGAAATTGTTACCAGTACTGAAAAATTGGGCTTTCAGTTGATCCAGCCTGTTGGCTATGTGAGCAAGGATGGACTATATTAAAAAAACCCATTGTCCTGAACTCACAAGCAATTGCTTCAAAAAAGTAAATGGAAATGAAGGATTTTTATTTAAGAAAATTATCTACTGTGTATCCATTTTATAAAGCTACTGTAAAAGGAAATATTTTGTACCCATAGCTGAAAACACAGGAAAAATGAAGCCATGCCTTCTTACCTGCTAATTAAAAAATTTCTCAAGAAAATGAGTTCAACAAATTCCATCTACAAAAGTGAATGTGCATTTATACAGAAAGCTCCACATCAGTTTAAAGGTGATCAGAGGAAGATCACCAGTAATAAGGACAAGTATCATCTTTCAGTTTATTCCGTCTTGTTTGCTTGGGCTGAGCCTTTTTCCTTTAAATTGCCTTCAGTAAACAGATGTGAGCTGGGCACTCCCAAGGTTTGCTTCACTGAGTGTACAGTAAGAAGGTACACAGGGAAGCAACACCAAGAAAACAGATGGAAATACAGTTACTTGCAGAGTAGTGGACTCAAAAAGTAACTGAAAGTAGAAATCAGGTATAAGTGAAACATCATGTTGAATAAGCCATGGAGAAAGATTAAAAAGCCAGAATGCACTTCAGGGTAGGACTGGAGTCCTGAACAATACCATCATGCAAAGGTTAAGACTTACCTGTTTTACAGGCTAGCAGAGGTGTACTGAAGAAAATGCCCAGATCGCAGAAGGTGATGGTCACCTTCCTTTCAAAGCCCAGCACAGGCTCTTGTTTATCAGCTTGAGAGGGTGGATTACACAAACAGAGACAGACGTATAACTGTCACAGGCATGACAGGTCTTCTGTTTCCCTCTGCATTTGCCTACCCTATTCAATAAAAGCCTCTTGCTGTAACTGGGTCACTAAAATATTCACCAGGCAGAGTAAAGGGCTGCGTTTGGAACACATGGGATGCTTTTTATCATTTGACCTTTTACGAATATGCCCATTCGGGGTCTTGAAGGTCAAAATTAGAAAATGCTGACAATAACCAAGTGGATATTAAACAACTTTCCACCATTTTCAAAAGAACCTTTCAAAAATGCCTTTCAGCATTTCTAGTCTAAGTGTCTTAGTGCTGGCAGCCAGAGTTCAAAGTTACCTGGGTACCTGGGGATAGGCTTGTAGGTGAGTTTGCCACATATCCCTTGAGACATTTACTTTAATTGCCAGGTATCTCCATACACCTGAAACATTGTCTCTTGCCAAATTAAATTCTTGCTGTAGTACCTGTGTCCTCAGGAGGAAATCAGGGAACCAGTTTAAGTGGAAGGTGTGCTTGGAATTACAGTGTACACTGAACAACAGTCTTGGCTTCATTTTTATAGCCCTGCACAACAACTGTAGTCCAGCATCTCTCTCTGAATAAATTACCTCTGCTCCAGCCCCAGGAACTCGCTGATGCTGGAAGTGATTGCTGAGGGATGCAGAAAACTGCAGCTTCACTGTGGTAGGGCCTACTAACCACCCAAAATAACAAATAACAACAATTTTCATGACAGGCACACGAAAACTGCTTCTGAGTTTGCTTGAAGGTTTGCTTTCCCTCAATAAAGCCTTGTACCTGCTGCACAAAACGGTCCAGTGAGCACAACTGTGCAGATGAACAGTGCACGGAGCTGCAGCTCCTTGTTTCGTTCCAGCCAGAGGAAAAGAGAATGAGGTGGGCATTGTTTTTAGCTCTGAAATCCTCCAACCACTCCTAATTTTGTGTACCACCATATATCTCAGCCCACACCCCTGCCTGCCTCCTGTGCCTTCAGACATGTTTCTTCTGCCTGTGCTGTTGTGACAGGTCTCCCCAAACTGAGGGGTCTTGTGGGGGCCTCTGGGACAAAAGGGAGGGAAGAAGGGCGTGGAACACATAAAAATACTGGATCCCAGTGATAAGGGAAGTGACCATGTGTAAAGTGTCATTTCCAAAATAGGCAGGCTGTTCTGGCTAGAGGTCCCTGTGGGCATGCACAGTGCTGTGTGCAGGGCATCACCTCCAGCCACCATCGTGTGGCCAGGACTGCTCACCAGGGAACAGGCAAGCCAGTGCTCAGGGACCTTTTATAAAAAGTTAAGGTGGAAACCAGAGGAACAAGAGGAACATAATCTTCCCTGGAGTCAGAGGAGAGCTGGGGAGAAGAGCTGCCCTCTGTACCTCTTCTGTGTTTGGGGAAAGCTCATGGGTGCCTGATTTTGTAAAGGAGTTGTCCTTGTTCTCCTGTAAGCATTGAGATCTAGCTGGATCATAGAGAGCATATGGGAGAAGAACATGAGTGATATCAGGCACAGCACATCTCTCCCACTCAGTTCTGGGAATCCTCTGTGTCTGCAGATGATAAGAGAAAACACAGAGCCCCTTATGTAGCTACAGCCGCAGGGCTCTTTCTTGCCTGTGATTCACTAATAATTGTAACTATTGCTCAGAAATATTATCCAGATACACATCAAAATACTTGGTTGATTTTCGTTTTTGGGTTCATGTGGGTTTTTGCCATTTATTCAACAGCAACTTCACCCACAACCAGAAAAAACCCACAGCTGAGTCGATACATAAGCGTGAAATCCTTCTGTTTGTCTATGTATTATTACACCAATCCTCTGCCTAATGAATATTGCAAATTAATTACCTAAGCAGAGTCTACAGGAGGTACAACTTCCATGAAGCAGGTGTAAACTTTCAGTGCTGCCATCCTCAGGAGAGAAGAAAGCAGAGTTTCCTCTATTATCTCTAGAACATCAACTCAATAATTTATATAGTGATATAATATGTGCAGACTCTTTCTGTAGCTACCTTCACTCTAGCTAATTGTGTAAGAAACCTTTTCCACACTAGTGGGTGACATACACAGGGAACAGCTGCACTGAGCTTGTTTGTTGAGGGGTCCACACAGTTTGCTGTGTCCAGTCCTTTCCTCCCTGGCTAGTGAAATCCTGCCAGTGGCTCCAGTGACAGCAGATGTCTCACAATTTCTATAAAGGGAAGTGCCAGCAGTGTCTACTCAAAATTCATGATTATCAATCAACTGTTACATACTTCCTCGTCCAACACTCCAGCACGATCTGATTTAGTATGATATCTAGTTGGCACTGAAGGTAACTAAAGTCAGCACAGACTGCAAAGCAGTTCAGTATCAGGCCAAGACCCGACTCCGTGTCAGCAACCACCATTCCCCCATCCATCCTTGCCCTGCGCTCTGGTTTCCAGCAGGCTAAGCACAGGAGCAGCACCAGATGTGGTTGACAGAGGACATAGGACTGCAGCATGCCTGTAGACATGGTGAAGGATGGTGCCTTCCTCATTCATGACCAAACTTTGTCCATCACAGCCTGCCAAATCACAGCACTGTTGGTGGGAAAGAACCTCTGGAGATGCCTAGTCCCTCTGCCTGCTCAAAGCTGCATAATCTCCAGCGTCAGACCAGACAGTTACAGTTTTGTTTAGGTAAATCCTAACAACCTCCAAGGATGGAGATTTCACAAGTTCTTGAGTAACCTGCTCAGGTGTTGCACTACCTCTGTGGGGAAGGTCACTGCCCTAATATCTAGTCTGAGCATCCCAAACTACAGTTGTGAGCATTGGCCCTTTTTGCACCACCTACCACTACCACAAATACTTTGACTTTATAAATTCCCTTTAAAAAGTTTTGACTCCTCACTCAAATCCAAAAATAATCTTGAAAGAGTCTATCCCCTGACACACCCAATCTATCTCCATGTTTTATTGTCCCCTTCATATTATGTCCTTGACCCTTATACACTGTCCCAGCTGTGCCTTTCCAATGAGTATTTTAACATTAAAGTGTGCACTGTGGAAGCAATGGCTGTCTGAAGGGGAAGGGCAGAGTTTTCACCTGGCCCAGCACAAAATCTCTGTAAGGCTGAATTCTACCATCTTTTCTCAAGCAAGTGATAGGCTAGCTAGGCTTACACAATGAGTCAGTCAACGTGACTTCCAGAAGATGATCAGAGGGCTGGAGCACCTCTTCTGTGAGGACAGGCTGAGAGACTTGGGGTTGTGCAGCCTGGAGAAGAGAAAGCTCCGGGGTGATCTAATTGTGGCCTTCCAGTACCTAAAGGGAGCTGATAAGAAGGCTGGAAAGGGACTTGTACAAGAGCATGTAGTGACAGGACAAGGGGTAATGGCTGCAAACTGACAGAGGGTTGGTTTACATTCAATGTAAGGAATAAATTCTGTTCTGACAGGGTGGTAAGGCACAGGCACAGGTTGCCCAGAGAAGATGTGGACGCGCCATTCCTGGCAATGTTCAAGGCCAGGTTGGCTGGAGCTCTGGGCAACCTGGTCTAGTGAAAGGTGGCCCTGGCCATTGCAGATGAGTTGGAACTAGGTGATCTTTAAGGTCCCTTCCAAACCAAACCTTTCTGTGATTCTGTGATTTCACTGGAGGCTGTTGAGAGAAGTGAAGGTTGCTCCTTGCCCTGTAAATCTGAGAAAGGACCCAACAAGCATGACTGTTTCCTTTTATTTTAGTTTGGGTAGTGTAAACATGCACCCAGCTGGGAGGCTCCTCCCCTTCTACTTGGAGATGGGGCAGTCAGACCACAGGCAGAAAACCTCATCGCTGGTCTCGGCTCCTCAAAACAATCAGCAGAGTTCTGACTTGTTTGAAAGCAGTCAGTCCTTGACGCAGGTCAGCAGTCTTCTTCCTCTACAGCTGGGAGGGAGCTTGGACTTATTCACCAGGATTTTTCCTTGATCTCTTCTTGAGACAACATGACACAAGCTGCCTTTAAGCCAGAGCAGTTTATAAAGTGCCATTTTAAGCCACAGTAAAATACTACTCAGCTTAAGTGTGAGACTCTTGTACTTAAGGCATCTGGCTTTCAACATTTGCCAGAATGCATGTGGGGAACATTTTCTCAAAAGTAATTATTGCGCTGGGAAAGGCAAGTCAGCCTCCCACCCACATCCTGTCATTATTTATTTTTCCCAAACTCTCACAGCTCTTGGTATGCACATATTTTGAATCAGTGTTGTAACCCCGAAGTGGGAAAAGGTGAGATGGGAAGCAACACTGCAAGGCTCATAAGAACATTTATACTACACAATAAAAATCCTCTCTTGGATTAGAGCCTGGATTAGCCTGAAGACTGTATTAAATAGGTTAAGGAGTTTATGAGACTTATATTTGAATCAGAAATTCCTGTTAAATTATAATGAGATTTTTCTCATTTTAGGATTGTTAGCATTTTCATTGGTGGTTTGTTTCCAAATCTGGGTGGCTGATTGATTTATTTATTTACATCAGGAATATCTCCCTCCCCTACAGGTTCCAGCTCACATCTTCAAAACTGTTTTAACTGCTGTGATCCATGGGTAGCAAAATAGAAAGAACAGTTAAATGTCTTGCTAGCTTTTAGCTCCTAGTTTTGGTGGCTTACTCTCTAGGTATCTTTTTTAATGGGTTACACTTCAAGAGCTGCTCAACTGACGTGTGTCCTTATATTCTCTGTTGAGTCCTGTTTTGAACAATTTACACACCTCTTTTCCAAGTACATAAATGAATTTTTCACTGAACTGTTCGGATCATTGAACCCTGTTTGTTCCCATAGTGGTAGTTTCTCTTGTAATACTCACTTAGGACAGAAATTGGAGCATTGTCTGTAACTGAGGTACTGACTTCAGTTACCACCTATTGCTTTCTTCTCCTCATAGAAAATTGCTCACCATTTCCTACCTCTGTGTGCAACCATCCATTACTAGCCTGTGAAGGCAACATCAAATTGTATGTGAATGTACTGTTATCTGTAAAATAGTGTAGAAAACTTTCATTAACTCTAAACTGGAGTTTAGAAGTATTTGTGGCTTCAGTTCTTTCTTCCTCTTATGCCTCTGAAGCAGGCAGATCTATCCAGCTGTGTATCAGCCAAGAAATGTATGACTTTAATGTTGTCTATCCATGCCCAGCAAGGATGCCAAAATTGTGTAAAATACCCCGGTGTAGATGGAGAGTCGGAGCCAGCTGTGCCCCAGGTAGTGGCAGAGGGTCCCTTTCCAGAGCAGCCCAGTAACCAGAGACCAGGCAGCCAGTGCCAGCTGGCAGTGGCAGCTCAGGTTACAGCTGGTACTTGGCAACACATCACTGTCTGAACAAAGCCAGGACACTCATTCCCCTTGCATTAGATCCACTGATCAGCAGGGCAAACCCATCCCTTGGGTATACGCTGCTTCTGATTGACTCGTGTTTTTTCCTAATTCCAACTCGTATCAACTTGCAGCAGCCTTCATCCTAATTCGCTCCAATGTCTGGTTCCTTCCACAAGGTTTTTGCAGCTAGGTTCAGGTTATGTTTCATAATCATTGGGACCTCTCTTTGAAGGGGCTGGTCCTGTGTCCCAGGATGATCAACAAGTCACCTACAAAGTTATAGTGGTAAGAAAATTGTACACAGATTTTCCGTCATCCTAGGTGGGTTGTTGGGTTATTCCTGCCTCAGTTCCTCCTTCCTGGTTTCCAATTATTCAAACAGCAGCTCTTACTTTGGGAATGGGACTCCAGGGCCTGGTGTGACTCTCTGCTGCCAAGTAGCATCTCTGAGCAGTAGGGCCCCTGGCCCATATAACCACGCATGGTACATGTGCTTGGCTATGCCATGGTGTGTGGAGCGGCCACCACAGCTCCAGATGCAGAGCTCACCACATCGTTTCCATCTTCCCTACCCTTCCTGTGAGCTCAAGTGGGCTCATTTGCAGATGACTGGCAAATAAACTCACACCTTCTTCATCCCCAGTGCCAAAATAAATAGTAAAAGATGCAATAGGGGAAAAAAAAGCATTCCAGGTGAACTTGATTCAGTATTTCTAGGCACTACTGATGTTAAATCAATATAGAAAAATGAGGCAAATATAGTGTTCTCTTAGTTTGTGTGTATGTAAGATAGGAGGAACATTCTTTTGGTCTGGAGCTGCCCCTTAGTGTCCTGCTGAAGAACTGCTGCTTCCAGATCTCAAGCTAGCAACAACTGCCAAAGCTGCAGGAACCAAGAAAGAAAAACTCCCACCTGTCTGGTCCAAGGCTCACGTGGATGTTTCACTACTGCATTACTACAGTAAGCTCTGTGCAGGGGTCAGCATTGTCAACAGCACATCAAACAAGAACCATTACCATTAAAAATTACAGAGGAAAGAAATAACCATTGGACACAGCCTTGTTAGCTAGAGGTATAAACTCTGCAGAGAATTTAAGTGCTTAATACAAGTCAGAGTTAAAATAATGGGATTTAGGCACAGTATTTGCTCAAGTCAGGCTTTATATTCCACTAATGGCCCTTAACAATTCATCGCAAACTTACCACCCACAGAGGGAAAAAGAAAATTCAGAAGCACTTAAGGTCAATGCTGCTGTTTGGAGGGTAAATGTAAGAAAAGACTAATGTAATGTTCTCCAGAACTGTTATGGGAGCATTCTGCAAATAGCCACGAATTCTTGTCCAAGTGCAATGAGATCAAGAAACCTCAAGAGGGCATCGAGAGCCAGTAGATACTGAGGGTATAGAAGGAAGGCCTAAAAAAGGGATAAGGCCATAACAGAAAGCCTAAGTAGGTATTTTGCATGTGTTTTCACTATGGTGGAGCTTGGAGAGGTTCCCTGAGGATGGAAAAAGAGATATGTTGAAGGCTCTGTCTCAGTCTGAACTGAAGGTAGAAGATGTTGTAGGACAGATCCTCAAAACAAGAGGTAAAAAGCCAGGATGGGATGGAATCCAGCCTGGATCTGTAGGGGAAGTTGAGGTGTATGAACAATGGGAGCCTCTGGCTCAGGACCACAGCAAAGAAAACTGGCTGGTTTACAATGCCAAGTGCTGTCCAGAGAGCCGATGAGCATTAGGTCTGCTGTCATGTTGGGTGAAGAGGTAGAGACCCACCTGAAAACCAGAAGGGTGGGAACATGAGTAAACACAGTACACTGGGGAAAAGTAAAGAGTCATCATGCAAATCTGCTGGCACTCCCTCAAGGAGTATATGGTGAGTGACCTCCCTGATTACTGACCACCTTGTTCCCAGGAAGCTTTCCTCAGTCTCAAGGAAATTAGGTTGCCATGGGATACAATGAAAAGAATCACACAGAAAATGTCTAACTGAAAGATAGGTAATAAAGAATAAATTATTGGGTTTTACAAGTGAACAGAACAATCAATGGGGTCTCACAGGCATCTATTCTGGAGCTAGTGCTACTCATTGTAGTAATTGGCGATTTTGGAAAGGGAAGGAGAATGCATGCATACTTTTTTGTTGTTGATACAAGTTATACAGAGACAGAAGTTAAAGTTCAGCTATAAAGGATGCAGAAGGACCTCATGAAATTAAGTGATATAGTGTCACATAAATTCAACATAGAATAAACACAAAGTGTCATGGGGACATTATAAGCTCTGAGTTTTCAATGAGAATTCATGGGAGAGATCTTGGGGTTACTGCAAGTGGAAATGGTGGTCCAGTAAGGATCTGACAACAAGTAAGTCTAGGAAAGAAATGGAACACAGCAAACCAGAGGTGTTTTTATGCCACTAAGTTCAGGGGAACCCCATTTATTCAACCCTTCCTTCCCTCTGTAGGAAGACCTTGTGGTCTTCCTACCTTCTTCTTACACTCACTACAGCAGAATTAGAAGAGCAGCAAAGAAACAGCTTCTATGTTAGAAACAGTTAAATACTCAAGACATCTCAGCCTGCAGAAGTATGTAACCGGGAATGTTGAAGAATTATGTATATTCAACAGTGGCACAGAGAAGGTAAGAAGTAATTATTCATGGTGCTTATAGTACTCCCTGTATGTTCTTACAGCCATTACAACTGCAGTTGCTCAGAGGGATCTGCTCCACAAAAGTGAATTTCTGATGGAAAGGAGCTGGACCAACCCTACAGGAATAATGCACGTCTCAGCAGGAGCCAGCTTGAGCATTAGAGGTGGATGTGAATTAAGAGTCAGAGGCAGATGTTGTTAAGGTACAGTTGATGTAATTGTCTTTAAAAGACAAGGAAATTTGTTGGTTGTTCCCAGTTTAATGAACACCATAAATTGCCCAGAAATATGTTGCATGCATGTGCAAATCAAGACTAGCTGATACGGTGGAAGCAACAGAGAAAGTCAACAGGCATCATTTCCTCTTCACTCCTTAGAATGTGGGGCTGCATGTTTTCTCTCCATTTGGAGGAGAAACTGATAATACCCTGTGCTGTGCAGATATACACAAGTGTATCCGCAAGATGCACCACCCCTTCTGTTGTGCCTCCATCCCTCCCTTTGCAGGGCAGTAGCAGGAGCTTCTGGCTCCCGAAGCCCTGGCAGGTACCTCGTGCAAGCTGTACCTCGTGCATATGCTTTTGAGCCAGTCAGGGATTTCCTTCATATCTAACAATGTGATGGCCCCTGGGCTTCCTGTTGGTCTCCTGGCTCATACCCTGGTCACACACTGCCAATCTCATACCAGAGTCCTGTGTCACCTGGCATGTCTGGTGCTGAGAGGCTGCTATCAGCCCAGCATGGTGACAGAGAATGCACTTGCACTTGTGTGTCCCTGGAAACAGCACAAACACATTCTCCAGCCTTTGCCAGCACTTGCTGGGTACTGCTGTTCTGATCTCTCTGTTTCACTTCTGCTTGCTGCTTTTATCCTTGCCTCTGCATCTCCCATGAATAACACCTGAATAATGCCTTTCAGCCCCTGTGTTTGTAAAGGGACTCCCCAGGGTCTAGCAGCCCTCATCACATCTCACTCTGCAGCATGAGTTTCCCTTACAGGGTTGTGCATCGTTTCCCATTCATCCTGCTACAGGAAGCCTGTTTTTTGTGGGTGATCAGTTAGCTCACTTGCAAGTCTACTACATTAGATACACAAAATTAGCATGAATGGAACTGGTTTCAGCAAACACCTTCAGTGCATAAAACCAAAGACAGATGTTGGAGGAGACAAAACAAACACAGGTGATTGAAGAACTATTACTCAACCAATACACGTCATGGTTAAAATAGGTCATCAAAAATTGGAAATAAACTGAAATAAAATCACCAAAGTGAGTTAAAATGGGTGAGTAAAAGTTTTGAAGGATAGAAAGCCTAAAGAGCACTTGCACTGAAATGTACACTGTCTGTGTCCCACTATAAATAGTCATCATGTCTGCTGTAGAAAACAGAACAATCGTTCACAAATCCACTGCTCTGTTGCCTTCTGAAAGGATGTTTTATTGGTCTTGCTCCATTTCCCAAGTACCTCTATAACAGAGCCTTGAAAAAGCTTGAGTTACATTCACAGCCTCCTCCTCATCTCCTCCCTGCCATGCTGAAAAGTATTACACCTTTTATCAATGTGTCTTCTCTTTACTTCAAAGAGTGACATAACAGTGTTTAAACTCTTTCTTAACCACAGGACATTGTACAGGTTGGATTCAAATTCTAATTGCAGTAAGCTCTCCACATCCGTTATCCCTGAGAGTTTAATAGCATTTATATTGTACCTTCTAAGAAGCATACATCACTGTGAAAAGAAATTCCCATAATCAGAATCATATAAATTTCTGTTATTTGCTTTTCCAATATTTGAAAATACCAAAGTCCCTGAGCTATGAAAAGGAGAATGTCAGTGACTGATGTGCAAAATTTTTAAATTTATGCTTTTACTCCCCCTGCAAGTATTTTTTTGCCTTTTTTGCAGTGATTTTAATGTGGTGTTAGATTTCACCTGTATGGAAAGTCTTTTCCAAACTAACTCTTTTGCCGTCATTTAAAGGTTGTTTTAAAGTTCCTTGTCAATCTGTTATTTCCAGTGAAAGCAGAACGATACACTGACACATATGCAGAGACTGGTGTTAAATGAGATTTTAGATATGCTTTTGATGATACAAAGCACTACCATCCCTGAATTAAAAAGCTTGATGAACACTACTTGTTCTCTTTTTCTAGAATATTCTGGTTTCTTGGGGTAGTTGGCAGATATAAGAGGCCAGTGAGTTAGCAGGAGCAAGTTTAAACTACTATTGTCTTTCCATTGTGTTGAGTTGGATATTTAAATATGTTCATTTTGGTACAAAGGTAAAAGTATCCTTATTTTCAGATAGAAAGAAGCAATCTCAAATACCTGAGGCTGTTAAGACTCCTTGGAGTTATACTCTGGCAGAAGTGTGGCAGAAAGTAGTATTATATCAGTAGTGACTTCTGCCTTAACTGTACAGCCCTCTAATTATGGTACCTTTATTAATTACACACATTGTATCTTCCAGTGGCCATTGAATTAAAGAGTAACAGGCACTGATGTCTTTTATTCTGGGGTTATCTATGTAAAATTATGCCACTCACAGAACTTTCCAACAACCAAAATTACAGATGTTGCTGATCCGTGGAAAGTTCCTAAACGATATAACAAAACATGTAGATTTTTTGTCAGGTAACTGAGTCCCGGCATTCCCCACTCTTCATTTTTCAGGTCACTGTCAAGAGAAGTCTGCAGTAAAATGAAAGGCAGATGCTCTCATTTCGTCTAATGATGCAATCCCACTAATGGGACAGGTCCAGGACTCTCAGTTGTTCCTGGCTCACCTGACATGATGGGTTGAAGCTCAAGAAATGCATCCCAGCCTAAGTTCTGCCTATGATACCAAAGAGGACTTGCAGCATCGTGCAAGAGTATTACAATTCCTCACTGGGGAAGATGAAAGGCTGGTAAAAACTAGTCCATATAAGGCTCTGCTTAAGCTCAAAGATTTACTCCTTACTTAAGAAGTACATTTTTTTCTGGAGACCACTTTTGTGAAGCTGCCTCAGCCACCACCCTAAGCAGCACAAAATTATTTGTAACTACAATGGCCATAGTAAATATGCATTACATTACAGGTAGAAGTTGCAGGTGAAGCAACATCTCCACAATGTAAAGCTTCACATGGGCTCAGATGTTCTGGAAATAAAGACAAAAATCAGCAATCACTGACAATAAATTTCTGCATGTCTTACTATTCCAGAAATCTAGGGATTACAAGACTTAGACAGCAACACCTCTTCTCACTCAGATAAGATTATGCTTTGAAGATTTGGTTTTAGCAGTGGTTTAAATTAAAAAAAAAAAACAAACAAACAAACAAACAAAAAACCCCAAAAAAACCAAAGGAGATTGAAAGGTATTGTGAGAATATTCTGCTTCAAATGTTACACTCCAGGAGCCCCATATCTCCCCAGAAGTCTGCTCCCCTGATCCCAAACCTAGCAGGGCTATTTAATATCACCTGTTAAGTCCTTCTTCTTCTCTTACATCAGGTATGTATGTGTGTTTTGAAATGGGGAGTTACAAAACAAAGCACAGCACAAGAAAACAGGATTCTTTCACGCTTGTGTGTTAAAGAGAACGTGCAATAGCAGTTAGAAACAGAAGAGGGAGCCTTTAATCGCAGTATCAGCTCTTTTTGCAGCTACTCAGAAAGTTAAACAAAGCATGATGCTGTATGTAAAATTCTTTCCCCAGCTGATGAACAGAGTTCTCAGCTAGTTCCTGAATACCACCGACCTCCCTGGGCTTGGGCTGACAGCTTGGTTGGCGTGTGACATGTACCTCTCCCCCTTCGCCGAGAAGCTGTGGTCCTGCACCACGCTGTGTGCCTTTTGTCTGCCCAGACGGCTCCGTTTCCCAGCCCTGCAAGTCTCCTGAAGCTAGGAGGCTGATATGCAACAGTGTGGATGTGATTTCAAGGTGGGCCCTCTGTTCCACGGAAACACCAAGAGCCAAGGAGCTGGCATCTCTGATTTCAAGTGCAGCGGCTTCAGGTCCTCATGGGGAAGCGTGTGCTCTGGGAGGAAGGAAGGAGGCTGCTAGGCAAATTGAACTACCTTCTGCAGGTGTCTGCATACTCATTTAGGATGCTTAGATACTGAAACAGAGATGTGTGTCTTGAGTCTACTCCCAATTACAAACTGTGAGGAGCTCTCATTTTGAAGGAGAAATGAATGGCCTAGCAAGAAGCTGAGCTCATGCCAAGGGAAACTCTGCATCAGCTGGCATAAGATGTGTGCCAGACGTGCACTAGAGTGACACCATTACCTGAACAAGAACACAGATGGTCCTCAAGCCACAATGCCCCGCAGAGCCCTCATTCTTCCCCCTCACATCTGACAGGTCGGGTTCAGTGCCTTTGGGTGCTACAACCAGCAGTGACTAGGGTTGGTGTTCATACCATTGTTTAAACTTAAACCACACATGGAAGATAAAAGGCTCTTGAAACAACAGGGCTGCTGACATCTCTCTTTTCTAAAGGCCTGCTATCTTGATTTGAGGTGTAAGCAGTGGAAGCCATGACCTTAGCTGCAAAGTCGGGTACTGCCATTTCCCCATGCCTGGCAGAGGTATCTCCACTCAGAGCTATCCCATATCCTAGAGACAGAACCTTCTCTATCCACATGCCCATGCCCTGCTATAGCAGAGTGACCAAAGTGAAGGTAGCTAGGGTGGACTGTCTCTTTCCCCTCTCTCTTGGCATCTCTTCCTCAGCACCTTCTTGGCTACTGCTGCAGAACTGGATTACACAGAGTTCACTGTGAGCTGACTTGTGCTGATGCTGGAGCCAGCTCTACATCCTTCAGGAGCAAACCTGAACAAAGCCACCTGCATTCTTCAGAGACATCAGACCAAACAGACCCTGGACAAGCAGTGCATCAGCCATCACCTTTAGAGAGTTCCTTTGTCATCTCCATTGCTGACTCTGCTAACCAAAATGCCATGCTTGCTGGGAGCGCAGCAAGGCTCCTCAGTCTTGTCTGCTCACCCATGGTCTGGCAGCCACTCAGACATTTACTGAGGATCATCGTACTGGCTATTGTTGTATTATTCATGACTCTGCCTATTTAACCAGTCATAGTGACACAGCGAGCTTCCAGGCAACCAGCCTAATACACACAACACAGTCTTCATAAATTATGACAGAGAAGTTCCATAACTTCCTTTCAGCTTTTCATTTTACCATCAAATCACTCTTCACAGCAATAGCACACTTCACCCCAGCTCACAAATAATATCACCACAATACAAGCCACCCCCAGCATTTCCAGCTGTGCTCCTGAAATTAATGGAGACACAATAGTGACTTCAAACAAAAGCAGGCGACTTCATTTGAATGGGATACAGCACTGCTTGCCTCCAACATGTCCTGAATTAGTGCTAAGGGCTTGTCCTAGATACTTTTACACTTTGGACCATGTTGTTCAGTTCATCCACTCACAGAAAGCCAGACAGGTTTGCCAAACTGGGATTTGAAGATGGAATGTCAAGGGATCATGTTATGTCAATCTGAAAGTATGCGCTAATCCTGAGTCACTGCCACCTAAATCCAGGGAACACCACAATGTGGTGTTCACTCTCGAGCCAACACAGTCATTTTGACTCATTGACTGCTTCTTGTGTTTTCTTTATATCCCCCTGGCTTTTGTAAATGCGTGACACAGGACACTCTTCAGGACATTAAGGAAACTCCTTCTAACCCCCACACCTTATCTTTTTATTTATGTTCTTCAAGTTAATTGTTTCATTCATTTCCTCTTATTCAGTGGGTTAGCCTCTCCAAAGAAGCAGTTTTACCAACTTAAATTACTCCTCTTTCCCAAGTGCTTAGATATACAGACACAGGCTCCATGCAACGAGCTCTACCTCTCCACTTGCTGCAGTCCACAGGATTATGTGATAGAGCAGTCCCCACTGCAGTCATTCAGCTGGGAAACCATGGACCCAGCTGCTAAACCACACCACCACGAGTACATACCGTCCTGAACTCAGACTCTGGGGAGAAAGCATGAATACTGATGGTGTTCCGCACCGCTACACTGTCATACATTACTTTCTCCCAGCAGCTGAGAGCTGGTAAGTGCTATAATCTGGGGGAGGGAGGGAAAAGAGTATTATCAAATAAACAGCACTTCAGTCTCAAACATACTGAACTCTCAGTTCCCAGCAGGGAAGGTGAGGCACAAAGCTGGAGTGCTGTTGCTGAACCAAATATAGCAGAGAACTGCAACAGAGATATCCACTCATGCCATTCATATTTGTTCTCAAATAGAGCACTTGCCACTTGATGCATGCTTGGCAATTAAAATCCTGCCAGCCTTAAGAATTATTAGACATTGATTTTTAGAACTGCCATAAAATACAGATGTTCCTCCTGCGCATTCTTTCCACAGAGCTCTCTGCACTGACAGGTCATGGGAGCTGCAATACCTGGAGCTGACCTACTGATAGAGCTGATAGTTGTTATCAGGGCATTTCTCTCAAGTTCCATATGGAGACTGGTCAAATTTAGGCTTTTCTTCTCCTCCCACATTTTGTTGCCTTGCTTCATTATACAAGTGCTCGTTTATGCTCTTTACTGTATATTATTAACACTTTTGAAACAAAGGATTGAGGCTTAGTCCATGTGTGCTACCTGCAGACCATGTTGTTGACAAGTAGACCTCCAAATGCAGACCTAACTTTAGCAACAGGACTCTGCTTTACAACGTGCATAATAATCCCACGGACACAAAGTGTAGCAAGTACTACCAGCAGAGGTGCAGTCTCTGGGTGACAGGTACATTAGGGCTCTAGCTATGGGTCTGGTGACCAGAGATTGCACTGGTTCTCTCCTGTGGACACTTACGTATTGGCAAAAAGCACTCTGTGAGTACTACGTAGTAGGTGAGCACCACTCTGAGACAAGCTGCACAGAGCGTTCAACAGCTGTATGACAGGGAAGCAGGATACCCAGAGTGATGGGAGTGGACACACTTTAGCTATCTGCATTTGGAATGCTGCATCTATATCGAGGCATAGATGCTGGAGCTTGGTTCTGACAGCATTTAGTCACAGATACAGGTCTACTCTACCAGGTAGACCTTGGTACCACTGAGCTGACTGACTATGTTCATACCACAAGAGCAATCCCGGGCAGTTTATGAACTCCAGTGCAGCTATGAACCTACCTATCTCCATGTTCTCACAAACAGGCCTTTCTCCCTTTTCCTGGCCTCCAAAGAGATGGCCAGACCACCAGGGGAGATGGTTGCAGACTTCAGTGACTGAAAAGTCCAAGTCACAAAAGCTAGCACTGGATCGGTGAGTCCTTATGGATTCATGGGAGTTGTCACAGTATCTCTGCACAACATTCCATGCATCCTTCACAATCACTAGTGTTTTTTCCATTATCTGAAGCATCTCCACCTCCTTTGTCCTGGATGACAGGGAGCTGACTATGTAGTCAGCCTGTTGTACTGGTCCTGCTAGCAAACAGCGCCTGGAGAATGTTTACCTGCAAACCTAAAGAAGGTTATCACTCCTGAGACAAAACATGTAGGTAATATATACTCTCCTGGCTGTTGAATCAAAATGACTATGACTACTGTGCTTATGCTGTATTTAAGAGTGATGCTATTTATTAACCATGTTCAAAGAGCCTGTGACAGATCAAATGCATCTGTAACGAAACTTGGGTCCCAAATGGCTGGTATTGTAGGCAGGCATTATGCTGCTTGATTCCCAGGGCAGCTACACATCAACACAATGTGCCAAATATCTTCAGTCATCATACCGCAGTCAGACAAAATGCTAAACTTGGTGGGCCCAGGTGGTATTCATTGAGGAGTTATGAAAAAACTAAGACAAAGTAGGTGAATTATTAACAGAAGTGTGTTATCTCTTGCCTAAATTATACCTGAATACTGGGAGCTAATGCTGTAATCAATAATTAAAAGGTTCTGATGTGTCGAGGTAAACATAGTTCCATAATCCCAATATATATACCTAACAGTTAGTGAAGAAGGAACATCATGGAACTTCTTGACCTTTCTGGTGAAAGTCACCAGTGTTTTTGTAAAGAGAATTTTGGACTTAAAAACTTTGTGGAGTTCTTGGAAGAGGCCAAACACAAATGGAGATAAGGGTGATCCAGCATATCCAGTCTACCCGGATTTCCAAAGATTTTTGGCAAAATTTCTGATCAAAGACTTTGAGATAAACTAGGCAGTCATGGAATAAGAGAGAAGGTTAAGAATAACTGATTACAAGGAAAGAAATACATGGTAGCAGAGTAACAGTTAGTCTTCACTACGCCAGTAACTCACCAGTGTGGTGCCAGACCTGTACTGTTCTGCACATTTATAAATGATCCGAAGAGGATAGGGCACTGAGGAACAAAAGTTTGCTGGTAACATTCTAACTTGGCATACAGAACTATGGCTTGTAAAATTACTGTAACGAATCAGGAGAGAGATGTAGTTACAGGCAGCTGCATGAAAACATTGACTCAGTGCTAAGGAGCAGGAGAAAAAAATAAAACAAACATTGACTATTAGGGGCAATTGGGGAAGCAACACAGAGCAAAACAGAAGTCATCACTGTACCATCCACAGCTCGAATACGTGTTCTTGGAGACTGTGCATGGAAATAGGAAGGTCTCAGAGGAAGGAAACAAGACTATTGCTGAGAATGGCTGACCTGGAAGGAATTGGCTACACCACCTCAGTGTGTAAAGTACCTAAAAGGGAATATGATATGGGTTTACAAAACTTCAAGTGGATGGACAAGACAGTTAGGGACTCATTCACAATTTCTTCTCCTTTACGAGGAGAAGGGCGACCCAATGAAGACTGTGGGTTTTGATTCAAAGTGAATAAAGTGAAGTTGACAACATGACACTCAAATAAGGCCAGCCAAATTAGACTTAAGCAAATTCTCATGCTGAAAGTAGCAGGACGTTGAGACAGTAGGATGGGGGATGTAATACTTGGCTGTGCTGGCTTTACTCCTACATGAGTATCTGCCTCTAACTCCTTTCTGTTGCTGTTACGTATGTTCTTAGTCACATATAATCCTTCTTGGCAGCAGCTTTCCTCACAGCTGGCAAGGAGCTTACCTCCCCCAGCCTTTGCCTCCTTTGTTTTCTGGACTTCAGAGCACATTTCAACTATGCTCCACAGCACAGCACTCAAGTGGTGCTGGCCACATCTTCTGTGCATCTGGTATGACAGCCAGGTGCCTTGTGCTGCAGTCCTGCTGTTTTCTGGACACGTCTCTTGTTGACTTGGGAGAGGCACAGGTGAGATAACTCGGGCAGAGCTGGACCAACCCTGAGCCTGAGTGAGCAGAGCCATTCCTGTGGTCATAGGTGGAAGCTTGCCCCCTGCTGCCTGGGAGGTCAGGCAGAGGCTTTGCAGCCACTGTGCTTCCACTTGTCGTGCAGTTGCACAGCAGAAGCTTGTTGGTGGTGACACAGTCTGAGCCCTCTCTCGTGCTGAACCAAGAGCTCATCCAGCAAAACAAGCAAATGCTGTTCCAAGTCAAAAGTAAACTTTCCTCCATCCTCCTGGTTTAACTTTAACCCAGAACTGATCCAATCCACCCCAAGGTCACGCTTGTGACAGTATGAGGAAACACTGTGATCACGCAGTTGGGTTAGGTGAAAGACTAATCTACTTCTCAGCTGCAGCGTAAGCTTGAGCTGCTTGTGAAAGCTTGACACTGTGCACATAAAATACACTGATTTTCAACTGCTCGAGGCTTTCATGAATGTTGCACTGATTATTTTTTTAGTACCCAAACTTTTAATCAGCAATAGCTAAGGAGAGTTTTTTGTTTCTCTTAGTGTTTGAATTGCAGAGCTGGCATTGTCCAGGAATATATTTATTATAAAGTGAGGACAATCAGCTTTACACCAACTGACCTCCCCAAGGTTATAGCCCCCTCCTCTCCACCCCAAAAATAAAAGGTTTAAGCAACCAGCTCCACACTACTAGGCTACATGTTCTTACCCCATTACTACCTGGCTGCACAGGCAAGCAATTGTCAATTCAAGGAACTGATTCAAATTGATTGAACAACCAGCCTAGTCTACCTGCTCTGTTAACAATTCATGCTAAATTCAGGATAAGGATTTGCAATGCAGCTTCACAGCTGATGACTGTGGGCTCCTTGAACAGTATTCTCCAAAATCTGTCACACATTGTACAACCTCATTTTAAAAGAAATCATTCTATTTATTTAAATTTCTGTCTCAAAAAGCTTTCCACATACTGCAGTACCATCTAATTCTTACTCATGTCACTGGTAGACCTCCACTGTTGCTGCAGGTAAGAAAGATCCTTCACTGCAGCCTCCTTAGCCTGCAGATGAAGGCTAGAAGGAAAAAATGGTCAAGAGGATCAGCACTTTCCTTCACATGAACTGCAACAGAGTTGTCTGATTGACAGGAACGACAGGAAAGAAACAACAAAGAATAGATATGAAAACTGTGCTTGGTGCATTTCTTATTAAATAATGTCCCCCAAAAGACCAGCTATATTAAGCATGTCATGTTTTAGATATTTAACAGTCATCTGTGAATCAGAAGCAATATCTTTGCGGTATTACACAGACACACTGGCAATTTATCATCTTTACAACATACAACCTATAACCCTTGGACTCCTGACAGAGCACAGGTAGGTCTGTAAGTACATGAACTGGATGCCCTCTCTTCATATTACTCACTACTGCATGTGGAGCAAGAAGCATACTGGGCTGCTCAGCAACATAAAGGACACACAAACTAAGGGAAGAGTTCAGGCAGCCTTTTGTGAAGATAATGAAACTCTCTTCATCCCAAATTCTTCCAGTGAACTATGGCCTCTTATGTATAGCTATTTTCCAGTAAGGACGCTGTCCAACACCTTCAGTTCAGTGATAAATATGCAATTATTTCCCTGTATTTTTCAGGAAACAGGAAGAGAGAACTTTACGCCCAAGAAGCATTTGTGTTCCATGCCATCTAGAGCTGTAAACTCTTTGCGCCTTAATGAGACATATGTTAATATACATTGCTACTTTAGCTTGGTCCTCTGAAATGCTATCACAAAACATCCTACTTTCATTGCTCTTTAAAGAACTGTGTCATTAGGTAAATTTTACTTTATCCATTTAGACATTACAGCTACAGCTGTCACACTTATAATTAACTGTTGGAATAATATCTTTGTTACATGAAGCCAGGCAAGCTGAACTGGTCAAGTTGAATTACTTTTGAAGTGCATGTAAAAGAATAAAAGAAAACACCCAACTCAAATGTGTTATTAAAAAAAAACTTTTTTATATGTCTTAAAAAATACAAGGCACATTATATAAAATCAAATAGCTATCCATCAAAACTTTGTTGTATATCCCCATATAAGATCATGTACTGGCAAGTGTTAGGTAACAGTGGATAATCTCAACTAACATTTTATCCCAGTGCTAGCTGATAAAAAGATCAGCTTGTCACCTCAAAAAGGATAACATTATATGCTTTTGCCATGTTAGTATTTACAGCACAGTAACTTGGAAAACAATACATAAATCATATTACACCAAAGATAATAAGCAGTCTAATCCAAGATGGTGAAATGGATTCTCTTCTTCTCTCTACAGCTTCAAATGATGTTCAGTGTAAGCAGGTACACAGAGCAAGGTCCTATACACAATCCGTTCAGATGCTTAATACATTAGAGTCAAACAAAACAGATTTATCTGTTAATTAAATATACTAACAACACTGCATAATATTCCAGAGACATTTTGCTTTTTAGCAACTTTTATATTCAACAAGAATGTCTTCAGCCACAACTCGCTTTTAGGTCAGCAGCATTTTTACACAGCATCTGAAATGTTTTTTTTTTTCCCCCCAGTCTAGCAGGAATATTTATCTGCTTATGGTTTCTACACAGAATAAGCAGTTGTCATTTCCAAATTCCAGGCTTCTATGTAATTAAAATGTAGAGTTGTTTCTTCAGGCTCTCTTGTACAAAGTAAGTCTATTGTCACTCACATCCTTTCGTCAGTAATAATAAAAGTTCACTTTTCTAAGATTAAACTCAGTAGGTTGATTTATTGGTCCTGCTTGAGTTTGAAGAGTAAGAATTTGATTTCTTGGGGTACCTGCTTGATGAGAGAGACACTTGCATCCTCCGTGTAGCTCGCACGCTTCGGCAAAGAAGAGCATATTTAAGGTTGTCTCTGAAGTCTTTTGAAATATAATAATAGATGAATGGATCAATACAACTATTCAAAGTGGAAAGACACAGTGCTGTTATGTACCACATATACAGATGGCTCTGGCTGTAGGCTTTGAGGAGTGAATAGTGCACAATAATCAGCACATTGCTCGGTGTAAAACAGATGAGATACATGGACAGGACAACAATAATGAGTTTGATTGCTCTTTTTCGTTTCTTCCCAGTGCTTGCATCTACGATGGAAGCACTCAGGGTCTTAATCATTAGTATGTATGCGACAGCAGTGATGATAGCTGGGATTAAGAAAAGTCCAATTGCAAGTGAGAGGAAATAATTGAACATATCATGAGCCAAAACATTTTCAGGCAACACATCATGGCAGGTTGTGATGTTAAGATTTGAAATATATGCCGTCTGATTAACGAGATATAATGGAATAGTGCCCAACAAAATCAATATCCAGATAGCAAAGGAGATGCCCAAAGCAATTTCTGATTTCTTTTTTGAATGCACTATGGGGTTCACTACAACCCAATACCGTTGTACACTGAGACATGTCATAAAAAGGATGGAACAGTACATATTTCCATAGAAAAATCCAACAAATACTTTGCAGAGACCTTCACCAAATAGCCAGTTATTGCCATTTAGATGGTATGAAATCTTCAGCGGGAACCAGACAACGAAAAGAAGGTCTGCCAATGCCAAGTTAACCATATAAATCACAGCTGGATGTTTCTTCTTTGTTCGGAAAAAAAAGACCCAGAGGGCCATGGCATTACTTGGCAAACCAATTATAAAGACAAAGATATAAACAATGGGAAGGAAAACTGTAGTCAGCTTTCCTCTGAGGACTTCTGCTACAAATTCATCCACCTTGTATAACTCTTCAGAATTACTCGTATTTGGAACTTTCTGGCCAATGAAACTTCTTCCTCCTGCTTTTGGGGTTCTCCTATTCTCTAAAATAAAATAAAAAAAAGAAAAATAAAGAAAAATAAAGTTGTTGTTGTTGTTGTTATATAGACTTTTTGCCCTTTTAAAAAATATACTAGATAGAGTGATTTACTCTGAACATTTGTGGACAGCCTTATCAACAGAAAAATTAGGACTGACATTCAAACACTTGACAATTTATTTTCCCTTTGTTTAAAATTTATTATCCAAAAGACAACCTTTACCCCTATTCAAGGATTCTACCAGCAACCAAAACACTTTTCCATGGCATCCGTGGTATTAAAAATGCCTTGTTAAAACTGCCGTGTTAAAATGGGCTGTCAGGTGCTCCTACCACCTGAACAGTTACAGTAGAAACTGCTTCAAGTACCCCAGGGCACCATTAGCTTTTCACACAGCAGTGCCAGATTACCTGAGTGCTGGGACTTACTGAACTTCACAGCAGGTTAATGTAACTGCAGTAGAAGCTTTGCCAGTTTAGATGGCCCAAAAATCAAAAGACAACATACTACCTTCAGACAAGCTAAAACTGCAAGTCAGAATGCCATGTCCAAAGCCATGCAGAAGTGATCCCCAGGGCATGACACGTGTTACAGTGTATCTGAAACGAAACCTGAACATACTAACTCTGTGCACAAAGATGCAACACGCTCCGCCGTCTGGGATCTCCTACAGGAGAGGTGCTCTCTGTGGTTTCTGTGTGGGGTGTCAGATGGTAGAGCTGACAGCTAAGGCTGCTTCATACCCAATCTGCAGTCACTACAAGCTTTGCTCTGCCTCTTCGAACGCTACGGGAGCTTACAAACCGAGTGGGCAAGGCAGGTGCTCCCGACTGCTGAGTCCTGTAGGACAGACTTGGGACAGCCCACTTCGGAACCCCTGCAGGCATAACACAGTCCTCCTCTGCTGACAGGCTAAGCTGCACAAGCAGACACGGTCCTTGAGTGCACACCATTCCAAAAAGTCAGACAGTCACCTACAGACACCCATGTCCATACAGCTAAACTGTATGGACATGTAAGTTGATTGGTTTCGGGAGAATTATTTCTAAACTCAGTTTCTATCAATATTCGTGGATTTGCTTAGCCAAACCCCCTCAGTTGGAATATAAAAAAGAGTCTTTTTGAGTACCTGAACAGGGAACGGCCATGAACAGTGTTGAAGCATGATCCCCTTGTTAATAAATAATTGATACAGTTCCAGAATGAAAAAATCCTTACACCTTACATTTTAAAGAATTCTTACATAAGAAATATGTAAATACACAAGTATAAGTGTTTCCCAGTATAAATTCCCCAAAGCAGCCCACTTCAGATAGCTGTTCCTTTCAAATTATAACTGCAAAAGTCCGGTGTACAACATTAGACTCCTGTCTAGACCCTGCAACCTTCTGAACATGTATACAGAAATACACATATATTGATACTTTAGAGAGTTTTGGATTAAGTTAGCCTAGATCCACTTCAGCACTTAAAAATCTCCAGACCCAGGCCACCTTCACTGGAAAACTGAGGTGTAAGAAAACTTTTTGCCAGTAAATTGACATGGACAAATCTTTGGAGTAGACTGCATGAAGACAGAAGTTTAAGTTATACTAACCAAACAACCATCCTAAAGAAAATTAATTCAAATGCCAAATAGTAATTTTGGTCTATATGTGGTATAATTAAAACAAGGCAAAATTATACAAATTTTCCTTTCAGATATTCAAGTCCCATGATTACATCAGCAACACTGTTGCAAGACAGAAAAGTTTCATTATAATGCAGCAATCCTAGTTCCCTAACCTGAGCCATGAATAGAAGTCATAAAACCAGCCTGAAGGACACAGCTTATAGATACTAGATACTGAAGTGATAATAAGGTAAGCAATGCTGATTTTCTCAGGCTTATAGCTTAGCTGAGAAAGATCCTGGAGATGCTTGGAAGCAGACCCTATATTCTAAGTTGATAGCAGTCCTCTGGATACAGTAATAAAATGCACCATACAGTGCTATGTTAAGCACCTGTCCATCAGAAAGTGGTTGATATTATCAAATTGCAGTCACATTATTTTTATTCCACTCCAAAGACTTATATTATTATAGAGAACTAGAAGAGCAAATAATACCACTTTGTTCTTACTAATGTTTTGTCATCAGATATAAAGCAATGCTTTGCAATTGAAGTTCAGAGGGTAAGTAGAAAAACCAAATCCTCACCAGAAAGTCCCAAACTGTTAGTGTGAGACCTTAGAGTAAGAGCTACACTAAAGTGACTGGACAGATACCTGAACCACAGACAGGACTTCGTATTGCAAGAGTGACAGAACAGAGAAAAAGGTTTGTTTTATTCTACTTTGTAACACATAGTGATCGCAGAGACCAAGTCTCCTTTTTATGCTGACTTTAATTCGAGCCTCAAAAGTTCTGACTACAGATACTGGGCAGCTTTTTATAATCCAGCTAGCACCCTATACATATAGGGAGACAGTGTCCTGTTTCCCTGCAGTTAACACTCCCTCACCGAGCAACCAATCCTTTGTTAGGTATGTGCATTTTCTACATCCTTTTCTTTTTCTTTCACCACTTCCCGTTTTCCATAACAATCGAGCTCTTTTCCAAGACGAGTTTCACCCTGTTTGACTCACATACAGAGAATGCAGTTGACTTGCTAATCTGCCCACGGGAAAAACGTACTCTCCTCCCACAAAAGAGTGTTTCAACACCTTTGCCATCTGTCCAGAAGATATAACCCACTACATACCAAACACAGGATTTTGCCTACCCTGAAGACACAAAAGCGACAGCAGCACGGAGTATCTAAAAATTAACTAGTTTACTCATGGTAATAATACCCCCACAGGGCTAAATTTAAGATTATCCTGGTTTTTGGATCTGCAACCCAGATTCGCTACAACGCCGTAATGGTATCTGTTTGAAATCTGTCACAATAAGCCTCTGGGTTACGGCATCTCCTTTGGTTGCGATGGGATCACATTGCAGCTCATTTCACCTCCCTACTCCAGGATATCAAGAACCCAGCTAAAACTTTTGCGCACACTACTTTTCCCTCTCTCCCTCTTCCCCGAGAATTCCAAATTCCTCACTTCGTCCAGGTCAGACAATTAGGCTATTAAATGCCAGTTTAATTTCAGGAACTCCGCTCTGAACAATACCTATATCTATCCCTTAAGAAAATATGACGTATGCTTGGCTTCAATACGTATGCGACATATATCCTATGCTTGGCTTCAATATTTACACAATCTTTACGCACATGATTTTATTAGGTAAATAAGCCCGGGATGAAATATAGAAGGACACAGTGCAAAGGCACACAGATATGGCAATAGGATTTATTATAAAAGGTGGCGAAAAATTAACTTCACGCAGTGAAATATTAATATGAATGACTGCTTAGGTTTTTTTTTCTCAAACAGCACTTACGTTCAACAAGCAATAACACAGACTCAAAATTAGAAAAGAATTCTAGCTTTTTAGAGCAGGGGGAAAAAAAACCAAGAACATGGTCTTTAAAGTTTTTTCACGTCTATTGATGGTGGGCGGGGGCAGAGAGGGGACTACAAGAAGGATGGAGAAGGGCTTTTTAAAAGGCCACTAAGTGACAGGACTAGAGGGAATGGTTTTAAATGGAAAGAGAGTAGATTTAGATTAGATAGTAGGAAGAAACTCTCCATGTGAGGGTGGTGAGGCAGTGGAACAGGTTGCCCAAAGGAGCCGTGGATGCCCCATCCTTGGCAGTGTCCAAGGCCAGGCTGGACGGGTCTCCAAGCAACCTGGTCTAGTGGAAGGTGTCCCTGCCCGTGGCGGGCTGTGCTGGAACTAGAGATGGGCTTTACGGTCCCTTCCAAGCCAGACCATTCCATGGTTTTTTACAAGGCGGGTGAAGCCAAGCCCCGCGAGCCCCACAAGCCCTGAGGGGGCCGCTTGCTCGTCCGCGGAGCGCTTTCCCTCCCCGCCGGGCAGCCCTGCTAGCGGGTCCCGGCAGCCGCACTGCCACCCGCAAGAGTTCTCCGACCCGCTCGACTCCGCGGAACCCCGCCCCGTCGCTCCGGGCTCCCCGCACCCCAGCCAGGCCAGACACCTGCCCCGCCGAGCGCCCCGTCGTGCCCCCGCCCGCGGCTGA
>VZRO01005866.1:112249-146099 GCA_013397915.1 Daphoenositta chrysoptera
CCGGCTGCTCCGTGCGGCTGAGCGGCGCGGCTGGAGCGGCCGCCGCTGCAGTGGCCACGGTCCGAGCCGGGCTGCTGCTGCAGTGCAGCGGGATTGTCCTGGGTCACACCGGCAGGGCCCAGGAGCGTTTAGTGGCAGTGTGTTACTCCAGCTGCCTTGTAGCATACTGCGTTGTGCGTTCCAGGTTTCTTACTCTTCCGTGTTACAGCATCACAGACTCGTGGAATCTTAAAACAGGTCAGGTTGGAAGAGGCCACAAAAAGTCATCTGGTCCAATTTGCCTGGAGTGCATTGCTCAGGATTTTGTCCTGTCCTGTGCTTTTGAATACCTATGGAGAAGAAGACTCCACACCTTCTCTGGTCAATCTGTCAGCCTCACAGTAGAGGAGTTCTTGGTCATGTTCAGGTGGAACTTCCTGTGCATCAGTTTCTGCCCATTATCCTATTGCTTGGAGCGACTGAGAGGCACCTGGTCTGTCTTCTTGACACCCTCCCTTCAGATACTTAAAGATATTGATGAGGTCCAGTCTGTCAAGGTTCTAAAGGGCTGCACATAACTCGGGGTATGGGCCACTCTTCCCAGCTTTATGTTGTCAGCAGCCTCTCTGAGGAGGCATCTGCCCTTTCATCCAAGTCAGGGATGAGCAAGTTAAACAGCACTGGGCCCAGATAGGTCATATATGGGTTATATTTGTCTTATGACAGATGGGCAGGAAAATGTGTAATTGCTGCTTAACCCAGATGCATTTGTGGTACTGTGCTGGCATGACTCAGTAAGAAAGGGTCAGTAAGGGATGTTTTCACTTCGCAGCCTCACTTAAGCTAGAATACACCAACTTCCCTTTGGTTTTGCAAACAGGGATTTCAAGAACAAAATTAGGCAGAATACAATGTCATCAGTGTTTTCTGTTTACGCACACAAATATGAATTTAGAAGGATTTCAGTATCATCAAATCAAACACATTGCCTACCAAATTCCAAAATAATACCCATGTTTTCAACCCTGGTTCACACCTCCAGACAGTAATGTTCTCTCTGCCTTAGTCTGCAAAATGCTTGGTGTTCAAATAGTGATAGAATTGCTTTTTTTCTTTTCCTTTTCTGAATGAGCACGGTATGAATATGCTGTTTTACATTGTTCTGAAAGAGAAAAATTGCTTTTTTTTTTGAGGGCTTTCTGTGATGGTCATGAAATACAGCTGGGAGTAGATGTAGGAGTACAGAGAGATGAAGGTGTAGGCACTGGAAAATTTTGGGCATCTGAGTTGACATCAAGGGCCTCTTGTTTTTGCATCTTTTTTATAAGTTACTGCATACTTAACACACAGTTCCTGTTTGTCATCCACACAATTCAGCTTACAGATTTCTCATCTAAGTCCCAACCTTCTTGCTAAACACTAGGAAAGTCATGGCCTATCCCTCCAGACTCCCTCCCTGTCTCTCTGTTTCACTCTCAGCACTGCTTTATTTACTTTATGATTATAAGCTGCTTCATAGGTATTTAATATCCTGCTTTTAATCACTTTGTCCAGTGAGCTGTAGTCTTCTCATCTTTTATCTAACCTCGCTTTTTATCTAACCTAGAGTTCCTAGTCTCCAGAGTTTTTCCTCTCAGATCTCTATTACTAAGGAGTGGGCAGTCTCTCTCTCATCCTATTCTGCTGTAGCCTGTGCTCTCCTGCCAGTGCCCAGTCACAGTTTACTTCGTAGTTCTCTCTTGATTTATTCCATCCAGTCCATCTTTTTGTTCCCTTTATATTCAAAGAAGACAGCTCCTTCTCTCTTGCTTGGATCCAGCAACAGTGGAAGGGACTGAGAACGCATGGGAAAAGTATTCATTACTGTTGCTAAGGAAGATCGGCTCCAGGTTGTCCCATGACAGACCAGAGCTGCAATTGGAGAAGCCCTGCGGCTGTGCCTAGAAGCACGTGTCACTGCAAGTGCCTCTCCTGGAAATGCAGCTCTGGACTTCGCTCCAGGTGAGTGTAAGGAAACGATGCCAGCATAGGTTTGTAATTTGTCTAGTTTCTCATAGAGGTGTCAGAAACATGTAATTGATATGAAGGTAATCTCCCTTCAAAATCTTATATTAATATAAAATCATTAGATTCCCAGAGAATTAAAAATGGAGGTTATAAGAGGGAATGTCAGGTGATTTTAATATCAGATAACTCTATCAAGCTGTCTTATAAGAGAGACCTTATTGCTGCCTTGTGTAGAGGGGGGCTTTTGAGAAAGGTGGGGAGAAACATTTTACCTGTAGTGATAGGACATGGGCTAAAGTTTTTAAATAAAAAAGAAGGTAGATTTAGATAAGAGATAAGGAAAGAGATTCTTTAGTGTGAAAGTGGTGGGACAGTGCAGTAGGTTGCCAAGAGACGTTGTGGCTGGGGCATTTCTGGTAGAGTTCAAGGCTGGGTTGAATGGGGCTTGGAACAACCTGGTCTTATAAAAGGTGTCCCTGTGCATGGAAGGGATTGTACCAGATGATCATTAAAGGTCTCTTCCAACACAAATTACTGTATGATTGTATAGTAAACCAATGGTCTTTGGCACTTGTAAGCAGTTCCTGGTGCTTCATTTGCGCAGTGCCAGCCAGCTTTTGTTCTGATTTTATTCTATTTAATTTATTGAGAAATTAGAGTTCCTAGTTTACACGTTCAGAAGGGATAGTATTTGTTAGGAAGATTCCTCGCTTATAGTCTATAAATTAGTTCTTCCTTGTGACTTAAAATATAATTAATAGAGACTAGAAATGATCTTACCCCTGTTCAAATCACTAGGACTTCTCAACACTACAACGTCAAAACTTGCCGATTTTAGATGCCTTTATTGAGGACAACTGATTTGTCAAACCTATTCGCAGTTCTAGCTCATCATTTATCAAACAGGTTGGAAAGAAAATTAGCAATTTGTAAATAAACACATAGCAACTGTGTTCTTGTTCACTTGTTTTTCATTGGATAATAATTGAGATGAATACAACTGCCACAGGAAGAATAAGTACATGACTGTAGAGGCTTATGAAACCTTAAATCTCCATTACAAATTGGTAGTGTCTTGAGTTTTCTGCTATACATTTCTTTTTCAATTCCAGCATATAGATATATGTCTGTGTATGACTGTGTACATATATATGCATATATATGCATATATATATATATATATGTATATATATATTGTCCTATGTTATATTATAATGAGTTGGGAAGAATCGTCTTTAATACAGTGGCTTGAAGGGAGCTTTGACCTTGCACATCATTGATTATCAAAGCATACCCAAAGCTGACAAAAGGTAAGTGAACAACAGCTCATAATTCCCTGCTTTATCAATGTTAGTTTGGAGTGTGTTGTCATGAGAGTCTCGTGCACCTTGGGACAAAGGCCATCACTGGAAATGTACCCTCCCTTGCACTTTGAGTAACTGGTGAGTGTGGTTTTAACACAGTTTAGCACAGGGACTCCAAAGGGGACCTTCTGCCATATACTCCTTGGGTCTTGAGTCATTTTAACAGCACGGTGTTTTCATGTAATCATGAAGATGTGTGACTGTCAAAGATACTTGTTACCCCTCCATTAATTGAGAAATGAATGTGGTTTCACTGCAAGGCACTTGTCAGTACGTGTGAAGTTTGTACTAGAATAAATGGGTGGGAGCATTTTTATTGTGTAGAGTTTGTTTTGTGTACTTTTTTTCTCCATAGGAGTTTCTGAATTCAAATGGCAAAGATGCTTTTAGTGTGCAGCTTATTTTAATTATACAGCATGTCTGTTAGGAGAGAAGGCAATGGATGCTTGTTTGTGCCACATGTCTGACACAAATATATGGATTTTTTTTTTAGGGAGAAAGAAGAACTTGGTTTTGGAAGGGAGAAGAAATAAAAATACCCTAACTTTAAAAATCAATATGTCTTATAGGGTTGGCACAACACTTAAAATATCCTTCAAAGAATGCCACCAGTGCAAGTATTCTGGGAGGGAGGGTGAAGTTTGGGTCAAATGAAACAATGTGAAGAATTTAATTTTAAAAACTAATTTAATTTTTGATTCAGAAGAGCTAATGTATTATCTCTCAGTGCTTTAGCCTGCCCTCAGGTTAGCCACCTGCCTTCTTGGAAACTAGGGAAGTACCTGGGTACTAAGTTCCAGCAAGGCTCTGCTTTAGTAGTGCAAGAGTGGGACTGTGGATATAATACGCATTTTTGATGAGTCGTTTCAACATGATGAAACCCTTTATAGTTCATCCTCCTTCTGTATCTCATTCTTAAAATCCTCTATGCCGTCATCTTAAATGGTCTCTCTTGCTTATTTTCCTGAGCCTTTTAACAGGTCACTGCTTCCTGCTCAGTTGGTTGGCCTTGCTGGCAGACTTGTTAGGTGCTACAGAAGGGTTGTCATTAATGCCCTTGCTCTGTGTGTGTCCAGCAAGGAGCCTGGAAACCAAGAGAGGCTATGGGCAGCAGCTGTATTTTTTTCTATTTCTCTGCGAGCAAGGATCCATTTTATTTCACTCTGTATTTAGGAATTCTGTTCCATTCCCTTCCTTACCCATCTATCCCAAGATTCTTGCAGATTTTTGAAATTCTGACCATGAAAAATTTGTTCTGTATAAGCCTGTTGTGCTGATGTGTTATTATGTTGTTACTACTTGAGATGCCAGTGTGAGTGGCATAGTAATTCATGGCATTTTGGGGTCACTGTGGTGGCAGAATATATAAGTAGTATTGGTTGTTTAGGTGGTCTCTTAATGGTTATTTGGTACCATCCTAATTTTCCTAACCTGCCAGCAGTGTCCTGTGTTTGTTTCTGTGTTTGGCTTTTAAATCTTTGTGTATTTTCACTTTTCTCAAAAACAAGATCCAGGGGTGGGGCTCAAGACATGACAAAGAAATGTGGTTAAAGGCCTAGGTTAAAATGTTAGGTATTCCCAGTGCCTGAGGGGTAGAAACATAGATGGCCCAAATCAGGCTTCATGCGGGCACAGAAGTACAGCAGTGACTCCTGTTCACCGTGACCTTGCAGTGATAGAGGACTTGTGAATTTAACAAAACAGTTTGGTCTAAGCAGAATGTAAAGCAGTGCTTCTGTGCTTGTGTTGACAGCTGTTTTACCTGTGGTACATCTGTCTTCAAGTGTGCCTGCAGTTACATGAAAGAAAAAAGCATGTTAAGGTATTAAAATCAAGCAATTGAAAGTTAGGAGATGCTCCAGTTTGGGCTTTTGTTCAATCTTAATTCAGCATTCTTGGGTATATGCATTTTGAAAGGGATGCGCAGATTGCTCACAATTCATCAGCAGAGCCACTAGTTTAGGCTGAGTTTGTAAAATTGTCTTGAAGGGAGTTAAGATTTATTTTCAGTATGGATTTATTATGATTCTTGTCTAATTTGTACCTCTACACTGATAGGAATATAGGGTGGAGTGTATAAAATAACAATTCCTCTTCAGATAATCTGAATCATTACATAGTGAATCACAAACATACTGTGTTCCCACAGTGTTGTCTTGTATCAAAGGAGGTTGTTGTCTGTAACATACTTCTATGTAGTTTGTTTACTGCTCTGTTGAGCACCAATATATTATTTGTTGGATATTTTTTACTCCATCTAAATCTTCCCTAAAGAAACCAGACAAAGTCCAGAGATGACATAAACAACTGGAACAGCCTGAAGAATGTTTGTATTCTAAAGACTTTGTTTAGTCTAAAGAAGATTGTGGAGAGGCCTGATGACATACTTATGTCATATGTATGTCCAAGGCTGTGGCATGTTTTCCACGTTCACTGAGTAGGTTGAAGTGTTGGCAAAGCTAGGTATTGAGAAAAATGTTTTAACAATCAGCACCAGTTTTATTGAGCACTTACTTTCTAGAGAAACTGTAGGACCTCCATCACTGGCACTTTTAAAGTTTAGACAAACAGGATTGATGTAGGTGTGTCTAGTTTATCCTGGCAGGAGAATCAGGTGATGCCTTGGGCACAAAAATAATGCCTCCAGCACAGCCGTTAGTGATTCTACAACATTTCTTGCAAAATAAAATCCCAGTCCTTCATTGCACTGACCTCACTGGTCTTACTTCTTTTTGGAATCTGAATACAATAACATTTGATATAGTGTTCTACCTTTTGAGTCACCTTCAGTGGTTTCACAGTGGTGCACCTCTGTTTAAAAAAAAAAAAAAGCTACTGAAATGCTATCTAGACCTTGTCTAATCTGATTCTGGCTAGGAAGACTTCAGATCCTTAGGTCATGCTCAACATTACTGAGCAATCATGAGTTGGGCAACAAGAAGGAAACTTGTTGAGATTGTCATGTTTTGACCTTTTGGGAGAGAAGCTTGTTCAAACCCCCTCGCATTCTTGCTTCCCCACCACAAAGATGACAGTTTTCCAAATCAAGTGAAAGTCCAGAAGCCCAGCAGTAGAAGCACCAGGTGGGGCACCAAGGAAGACCACCACCAACTAGGTTTCAGAGTAGCAGTAGAACCTCTGAGAAACCCCATGGGATTTGTACCCATTTTGAAGAGCTAGACCACAGGTGTGGAAAAATGCCAATCACAAACCACAGAGTTTGGTGAATGCTGGGAATAATTGCTTTTTGAGTCTGAGATAAAGAGCACAAAGAGAGTGACACTGAACCACAGACCTTCAAGGAGCAGTACCTCATGCATTTACTTCCACCAGGCCTTTCATGTTTCTCAGTTTACTAGAAGTGAACATATTTTTGAGTGTTGTTCTGCTACCCCACTTACTACTCCTCACATCACAGTTCTCAGAACTTGGGATCTTTGACTCCTTCTAGCTCATCTGTAGGGGATGCCTATGGAAAAGGAATTCACAAATCAAGGGAAAAAGGAGTGATTTATGACTGATGACTGTGATACTTTCTTTTCCTCTCAAGATCCCTTTATTTTCTTGCCAGAACTACAGTGTACTATGCAACATTTAATTAAATTCACAGCAAATCCAGAGGATAAAGTGTGAAATCCACAGTGTATGTGGAGTAAGGATGGGCTGAGGAGGAGTTGTGTGAAAGGAAGAACAGTCTTCCTCAGAAGAGTTTCATGAAACCTACACCAGGTTAAAACTGTAAACTTGCTTTAACCTAAGCCATAGTCAATAAAAGGCAGTTGATGCTTTACTGCTGAAGTGAACAGCCGATAGAGTGTGAGCTGTGATTTCGCCAGTGCACTCTGCACGTGTTGGTTTTGATTACCTCAGTTTTGTTGACGTTATGTAATTATCACGGCATAGATAAGTCCTGGAACAGCTGTAGGGAGCTGAGGAACTCTGAGAATTGTTCATGGTTCCTTGAATTTAGAGTTTGCCCAAGCAGTAATGCCATTCTCAATTGTGAATGAATGCCGAGAGTCAGCATCCATTTAATGGCAACAATGAAATCCTGTGCACACCAACTATGCACTTGCTCATGCTGTGATCTGTCTTATCAGAGAATCTTTTTAGATTTCAAATGGTATTTGCAAAGAACAAAATAGAAATTAATTCTGAGAGCTTCATAGAAGGCGTCTGTGCCAAGATTTTAGTTCAGTTGAACAGATAAACATGTGACATTGTTTCATGACAGGGCTGACTGATGTAAAAATTATATGAACAATATGAACATTGCAAAGTAAAGGAGGGCTTAAGGACAAAATTCCTAAATTGGAATACTCTCCTACTCTAAATAGGAGAATTCTCTTTGTAGTGGCTTCATTTAACTTTCTATTTTTATGACCTTTCTCTTACTCATCCTTGAAAATTGATGCTTGTAATAAATAGCTAAAAGTCATAACTTTTAGGAAAATAGGATTTATTGAATCACAATACCGTGTTCTAAAATGGAATGAGTCTACAGTTTGTAGTGTACAGTTTGTACTGTATTCTTCACAATCCCTATTTTTTTTCTGCAGCCTTTGCAATTTTATGATAGCTGCTAGTCTAAATTGCTCTGCAAGCTGCAGGTATGAAATACAGCATTCTAACTAATTGTGACAATTTTAACAGAATCATGCATTTATTAACTTCTGACCATGAATTCCGTTTTGAGCATTTGCCCTGACTATTTAGATGGTATGTCAGCATATCCATGTTATGTGCATATACTCTTAATTTATCAGTGATCTAAATAAGATATGAACAATTGTAATTTTTCTAGTCATCATGATAGTGAACTATTGCAACTAGCATTTGGTAGAAGGATGTGGGAAAAGAAAAATACTTGAAAAGCAATAGGTTTTTTTTTTCTTCACAATGTGCATCGACTTGCACTATCCCATATCACCCCTGTGGGCTGGCCCATAGGCTGGGACAACTACATATGAATCGTGGCATACTTACCCAAAAAGAGGCAGAATTTTAACAGCATCAGTTCACCAATTCAGTTGATGTCATGCCTGTGTTGCTGTAAAAGAGGGAGTGTTTCAGATATGTGCTTAAAAAGTCCAAGGGCACTGAATGGGTCAGGCAGTTCACGTGGCAAGAGTCTTGGTTTATGACATTCAAAGGAGGCATGATATTAGAGTTCAAAAGGCAAGTAGAAGAAATTATTGTTTTGGCATTGTCTGGTTTGGCAGGGACTAATATCTTGACTCTTGTAGTTTTATGCCAATAGATTAACATCATGGAAGTTAAGCAATAGACATACCAATGACTTTTGCAAGCTACGTTGAACAGGATTAAAATTAACTTCTACAGCTGGGTATAACATACAAAACGGTCACATTAGCAATTTAGGCTTTGATAAGAGTCCAACAATATTTATGGCACATGACAGAAAGTATGGAATGACATTTGCATAAGACCTGACCAGGCACCTGGGAACACTTCAGTCTATTCACAACCCGTTCTACACAACTAGGGGCTGGGGTCAAGCACTCAAACACTCTGAATCAGGTTCAGATATAAAAATCGTAGCACAAAGGACATCCAGCAGGTAGGAGACTTTTGAAGTTTCTTGACAAAGGTTGCTGGGCATATAAAGAGGCTTCCATAAATTCCCAGGAAGATGGTGCAACTCTTGAAAGAGAGATCCACTGTGGATTACTAAAGAGACAAACCGTAACTAACTTGGGAATTTCCCTGAGCAGTGTGTAGTATTTGAATGAGAGAGTAATTGGGGAAATACTATTTATATTTGTCCTCCTCTTTCTCTTTTCTGTGCATCTGCTTAGGATGACTGTTGTGGCTGGTATCCAGGCCAGTGGGTCTTCCTTTGAATAGTGTGGTCATTTGCCATAGTTCTCAGGCTCTTCTGAGGTTTAGGTTGAACTTTAATATGGCCATGTGTCATTATGGGTGTCATTGAGGTTCCACTCTGATGTCCTCCATTGCTTCTCTGTGTTTCCCTGTGCATGCCAGCAAAACCACAATTTGCTGATGGAGAGAACTCCTGGAACCACTCTGTGCTCTCCACGGAGAGCAACTGTGTCATGCATTGGCAGGATCTGCAGGTTTGGCTGGGCAAGCACCCACAGCAGTGGACTGCAGTAAAGCTCACCATTTGAGAGAGATGCTGGCACTTCATAACTTTGCAGAGTTCCCTGCATCAAAAGTTATTTGTGGAAGGATAGGGCAGGTCTGTGTGCGTGCTGCCTTGTGATATACATTCCTTGCAAACAGATACTGTTAGTTGTGGCTTTGGGATGGGCAGATTAGGAAAGCTAAGGAGAAAAGAAATCTCTCTTTGAATCTGTGTATCTCCCAGTTCTCTAACATGGAAGAGATGTGTCTGTTTGGTTTGAGCATATATGGTCTTTTCATAGTTTTGGTGTCCTCCCTCTCTCTAACTCCAATAAATGCTGTTTCACAGTAATTTAAGTGGTTTGCAGATCTTTTTTGGGAATTCTTGTCATTATTGTCATTAAGGTGAAAGGGGGCTGCTTTTGTCCTACTTAGGGATTGTTTATTAAAAATGCAGAGGTCGGAACTACTTCTGTACTTATTTTATCAGTGGGATTGTGGTCTGTCTAGAAGCAGAGCCCAATGTCCACAAAGAAATGAGTTCAATGGAAAAAGCGTGTCAGAAGACCAGGACGCCTGAAAATTATTTGGAAACTCCCAGTACTAAGAAGGATATGAGGAGGAGATCCACGGAGCTGTGCTGAGTCACAGGCTTTCCACACAGGCATCCTGTCTGTTCTCACAGTGTTTATTCAGTGTGACAGGATACACCCTTGTCCCCTCCCAGTGTCTCAACCCACCTCCCACTGTCTACAAAATTGGGGGAAAACCAAAAAAAAGTCTTTATCATATTCAATACTGTTAATTGGCCCAAAATTGAAGACTGAAACAGTATTAAAAAAAGCTAGTGTTATGACCAAAAATAATTTTATTATGAATGGTATAACTTCTTTTTAAGTTTAATGAACAACATAGTTATTATTATCATTCATATTTAGAAAAATATTTTTTTCTTCTACTCAGGTGAAATTTTCCAAACGTTTAAACTCCAGATACATAACATGTATATGTCCTAGATTTAATATGTTCTAGATGCTGATTATGAAAATGCTTAGTCAATGAGCATTTAGAAGCAAAGTGAATAGAGCTGTTAGGATTTGCAAGTTATTTTCTGCATATGCAGAGCAGCCACTTTGACGACTGAAGAGGTGAAAATGAAAGACTGTTAGAGGATGGGAAGGACAGAAAACTTCCATCTGCCTTGCTGTAGGACCACGTAGGAATGTCACTGCTACCTCTGGATGCCACATTGTCCCTGGTTCTGCCCAGACGTCCTTTGGGGTGGCAGGGAGAAGTGAATCCACACAATAGTGTACACCAACAACCCTACCCTGATCACCTGAGCACAGCACAGCAGTACTGGAGCCCACTGCAAATGTGGGGCTATTGCTGCAAGGCACAGAATCGGGAAACCTTTTCCTTTTCTCCTCTTTCTGCCTAAAACTGTTAAATGTCTTTGAGTGATGCGTAGGGGGGAAGCAGGACTTGGATTGCTAATCCAAGGAGAAAGCAGTTAATTCCTTCAGGAGGGGTGAAATAGTTTCTTCTG
Source organism: Daphoenositta chrysoptera (assembly GCA_013397915.1). Taxonomy (NCBI): domain Eukaryota; kingdom Metazoa; phylum Chordata; class Aves; order Passeriformes; genus Daphoenositta; species Daphoenositta chrysoptera. The sequence goes on from VZRO01005866.1 coordinate 123,257, forward strand.
ACAGTTGTGTTTATTCCAGTTGCACTGGATTGCACTGGTCCCAGGCAATTTTCACTACTTTGGTTACTAGGTGACTATTTGAAATGAGATATTTCACCCCAAATGCAGGCATAAAAGCATTCAGTCAGAGCCTGTCCTTAACCAGCTTCTTGTGAGAGATAATCTTGGTTTTTTGATGGCCTCTTAGTTCCAGTTCTCAGGTAATGATGTACTTGGCACAAACTAGGGTCTATTATAGAGGCTTCACATCCCTACTTCTGCCAAGGTTCTAGTTCAGTATCCACTGCAGGCCTGGGCTTGGCTTCTGTAGGCACAGTTCCTTCTGGGACCCTCATTCTCACAGAATCACAGAATGGGTCCAGGCTGAAGGGACCCCAGTGGGTCATGTGGTCCAACCTCCCTACTCCAGCAGGGTCATCCCAGAGAACCTGGCACAGATGGTCCAGTTGCTTCTTGAGTATCTCCAGTGAAATTCTCCACAACCTCTTTGGTCAATCTGTTCCAGTGCCTGGTTATTTGTTTCCTGCACAGTAAAAAAGTTCTTCCCCATATTCAGGTGGGACTTCCTCTGCATTTTTCTGCCCATTGCTTCTTGTCTTATTGCCTGGCACTATTTCTGCTGCCCTTAAGGCAACTAAGCCCACAGTTCTGGCTCTTGATGAATGAGGAGCTCTTTTCCCCTTTTCTTCCCTTCTCCCAACCAAGTATTGCTGGAGCAGGGTGAGGTCAGGGATCTCCTGCCAGTTTCCCTCACTGCTGGGGGAAGCTCCCTGATGAACTCACACCCACCAGCTTCCTTTGCTAAATCCAAGTAAACCTTTCTTATACAACATTCAATAATTTTACACTGAAACGATATGATCTTATCTCTGTATTGTCTTCTAACAGTCAAGAAATATCTTTTTGCAAAACAGTATAGAAGGCTAAAGTGCAGGAGCAGCAGTAGTTGAATTTTAACTCCCTACAAATTCTGCGTAGTTGTTACAGCTACTCAGTATATTAGCTATTGTCACTGGGTTTGATGGCAAATTAACTAGGAGTATGGGTGTGGGAATGAAGAAAGTCTAAATGTTTCACAAATGTTTGCTCAGTGAAAGGTCTATTCCTAGGGCTGCAAAGGTTAATTCTCAATATTTAATTCAACATATCACTTGATGCTGCCAGCTTCAACACTAGCCTTATTGCTGTGCATTTTCTGCAAGATGAAGCACAATGATTTTTACATACCTACCAATCTATGGTTCCAGGGGTTTGAAAAAGAGAAAATGTTGGATTTTATTCTGCCTGGTGTGTTTAGGCTTGTTTCAGCTTTAGCAGAAAAGCTGGTTGATCTGGTTTTTCTAGGATGGAGTCATAACTGTATTACTTTTCCTGACCTGATGAAAGATATTTTTTTTTTATAGCATGCATATCGTGGTGTACACATGAAAATAAATGAAATACGATTAATTTACATCTACTTATATAGAAAAAATAAATTTAAAATATGTTATTAATATGTAATTAAATATTCAGTACAGGTCATAGGAGAATACAATGAAGTATTGTATGAAGATCTGAAGGACTTATGAAAAGTTATTAGGTGGCTCAGGTAAAAATCTGTTCCAAAGAGATAAAACTCTTGGTATTTGGCGTCCAACTCCCTGCAAAGAAAGTAGCCTTGTTCCTGCCAGCCTCCCACAGTGGGCAGAACAGCAGGAGGCTGCGCCAGTGAGCTTGGACCTCTGGATGAACTGCAGGCAAGGCTGTCCCTGCTGGAACAAACCAGCTTCCTTTGGCCTTATTGGGAGTTATAGATACCCTCTTGAGGAAGATTTGAGTGGAGCTGGGGGAGAACACGTCTGGCTGTTTCTGCTCTGTAAAAGCCTGACACTAAAGTAAACAGCCTGACTGCAAAGACCAAAAAACGCCCCAAAACAGCAGTATGCTTTGAGTGTCCTTATTGCAGGCACTGAGTTAGGGCCCTCCATGCCTAAGGGCTCAGAGGGAAGCTGCTGAAAGTAAAGGTGCAGTCTGCTCCATGCCTAAGAGACATCAGGTCTCTAATCCAGAAGATCCTGACTCTGCTTTACCATTGGATGTGGCAAAACAAAGTTCTTTCTTTCTCTCAACCTTCTCCTCCCCAAAACAAAATCTACAGAGAAACAGAAGGAAGAAGAACACTGCCCTTTTTTACCCATTACCTTGAGGACTGAGATGTGTAAATGGGATTTCATCTCAGGTATCTCATCATCCTAAGACACTGCTCCTATCTCCAAGTTAAAAAGTACTGTAATGTTTGGATATTTTGCATACTATTTATTAAGAGTGACATGGCAGGATGTGACCAAACACCACAAAATCTTCAAAAATGTGAAATAAAAATATGAAGGATCATTCCCGACATTGCTTTCCACATTCTCAATGTCTACAACAATAAAGTGATCAATTTAAACACGCAGCAAAATGTTACAACATTATCAGGTTCATCCCCGACAGCAATGAGTTACCCTATTTCATAGCTGACTTTGTAACATAATGGCAAACATGACATCCCCAAACAGGACCAGTCTTTCTTAGAGTCCTTGTTCATGGAACTGTAAAGTAATGCTTGCCATTCATTTTAACTAATATATATTTTCCCTTTTTTTAGGCCTCTCTCTTTAGTTCCCAAAACACTATCACTTACCAGGCAATTAGAAAACAACGCAGACCTGTTGCACACTAGACAGTGGTAACAGCATGTCTATAGTTGAGTTATAAAGAAGCTGTTGACAGTCGCCACCCAGGTTGATACTATTTTGCAAATAATAAACGTAGTTTTTCATTTATTGTCCATACCTTTAGCCATTAGAATATATGCAAGTTGCGTTTTTAAAAGATTTTTACTTCTTCTGGGAAAGTCAGGACTTTTTTTTTTAAATTTTACACAAAAGCTGGATTCTCATGTAACTAAGTTCACCATTAAAACTTTAAGAAAATACAGTAATTATTATCCTCATAATAAAGCATCTTGGATGGTAATTATCAGATCTTCAGGGCAAGGATTGCGTAGTGGCTTACTGAGTAGGAGTACTGTTTACGCTTGATTTTTCTAGGTGCTATCAAAATACACATTCAACTCACTTACTTTTAAGGAAGAACTCATCCTGAAGTGATGAAATGAGGAGGTAGCCTGGAGTGATGCCAGTGTGTGCCGATGTCAACACTGAGCTGTTGGCACAGGAGGTCACTGTGCATGGAAGGCAACGAGGATATACATTGCTGTCTATGCCTTTCTCTTTTGTGTTTTCTGTTCCCCACCCATGTGTAAGTGTCCCTGTTACAGCAAAACGAGTCAGATAATACTGTGCTGTATCTGCCCTTCCACAGAATACAGCACCCCTTCCCCACTGGACAGTGCCAAAAGAAAGGACGTGATGTCTCAGTTCACCTAGTAAGCCTGTGCCCAAGGACACTATTTGCATCCTCTGATGATTTTCAGCAGTCAAATACAACATTATATGAGCTGAAAGATGGGCTGCTGGGAAAGAAGACCAGCTTTGGTGAACTCAGGAAAAAAAAAAAGAACTTAAAAACTTTGGATGAGGGGCAGGCAACTCAAGAGGACCATAACGATCCCATGAGGATGTGCAAAGAGATAACTCCAAGAGCCAAAGTACAACCAGAACTTAATTTGTCTACTGCCATAAAATGCAGTAGAAAACGTTTTTATAAATACATTGACACCAAAAGGTGGTCTAAGGAGAATCTCCATCCTGTATTGGATGTGGGGCCAAACAGCGACAAAGGAAGACACAAAGACTGAGATACTTAAGTGCCTTCTGTGCTTCAGAATGAAGCAATTTGAAAGACCGGAATGAAGCTCCCGTAATCCAAGGGGAAATAGTCAATAACTTGCTATACCATTTATACACAAGTCTATGGGGCCAGATGGGATCTATCCAAAGGTACTGAGGGAGATGCTGGAAGTGCTCACCAAGCCACTTTGCATCATGTATTAGTAGTCCTGGCTAACTGGAGAGGTTCCAGTTGGCTGGAGACTGGCACAGGAAGGACTGTAAGGAGGATCAACAGAACTGACTACGGTCAGTCAGACCTTGGTGCCTGGGAAGGTCATGGAGCAGCTCATCTGAGTGTCATCACCCAGACACCATGGTTTTGTGAAAGGCAGGTCCTACTTGACCAGCCTGATCTCCTTTTATGACAAGGTGACACACTTAGTAGAGGAAGGAAAGGCTGTATACGTTTTCTGCATATATTTTTTAGAAGTCTTTGGCCATTTCCCACAGCATTCCCCAGAGAAACCAGCTGCTCAGGGCTTGTATGGGTGCACTGTTTTCTGGGTAAAAAACTGGCTGAATAGTAAACACCAGAGAGTGGCAGTGAATAGAGTAACATCCAGCTAGTGGCTGGTCACCAGTGCTGTTCCCCAGGGCTCAGCACTGGGGAACAGCTCCTGTTTGGTATCCTCATCAATGATCTGGATGAGGGGATTGAGTGCACCCTCAGTTAGTTCAGCAATGACACCAAGCTGGGTGGGAGTGCTGATCTGCTGGAAGGCAGGAAGGCTCTGCAGAGGGATCTGGGCAGGCTGGATCATGGGCTGAGGCCGATGGTGTGAGGTGCAACCAGGCCCAGGGCTGGGTCCTGCCCTTGGGTCACAACAGCCCCAGGCAGTGCCACAGGCTGGGACAGAGTGGCTGCAAAGCTGCCCACAGGAAAAGGACCTGGGGGTGCTGGTGACAGCAGCTGAACATGAGCCAGCAGTGCCCAGGTGGCCAAGAAGGCCAAGGGCATCCTGGCCTGGATCAGCAATGGTGTGGCCAGCAGGAGCAGGGCAGGGATTGTCCCCTGTACTCGGCACTGGGAAGGCCACACCTCGAATCCTGTGTTCCGTTTTGCAACCTTCACAAAAGGAAAGACATTGAGGTGTTGGAGCAAGTCCAGAGAAGAGCAGTGGAGCCGGTGAAGGGTCTAGAGCACAAGTCCTTTGAGAAGTGGCTGAGGGAGCCGGGGATGTGTAGTCTGGAGGAGAGACCTTATCAGTCTCTACAGGTACCTGAAAGGAGGGTGTAGCGTGGTGGGGATTAGACTTTTCTTCCAAGTAACAAGTGACAGGACCAGAAGCAGTGGCCTCAAGTCGCACCAGGAGAGATTAGATACTTGGAAATGGTTATTCACCAAAAGGGTTGTCAAGCGTTGGGATAGGCTGCCCAGGGAATAGGTGAAATCACCATCCCTGGATGCGTTCATAAATCATGTGGATGTGGCACTTTGGGACATGATTTAGTGGTGATTTGGTGGTTGGCAATGCTAGGTTAGCAGTTGGATGCAATGATCTTAAGGGTCATTTCTAATTTAAATGGTTCTATGATAGGCAGTTCTTTTAGTTCTATTTTTAAATTCTCAGATTGAAAAGAATAATCATTTGTAATTAGTGTTACTTTTCAGAATGGTTTATCTCATTGTTTTTGTCATAATGAGTGTAAGGTTCTAATATATAATGGGTAGTTTCCATCATACATGTTTGATATACTAAGCTGAGCTCTGACTTGGGGAGAGGCCATCCAAGATCTGTGCATTTAAATAGGAGGAGAGTATATCAGTGATGCTGAGTAACCTGAAAAAGCTGCACTTTCACATATGGTTAAAAGCAGACCTTCAGTAGGTGAAAGGCTCTTCGGTCCTGCCCAAGACTGAGTAAAAGAAGGGAAAATCCCTTGAATGCCTTAGTGAAAGCTAATGAAAGGGTGAAAATCTCATGGTTATTCATGATTGCCATGTCCTTGATTTAGATCAAAAGATAATTTTTTTTAAAATGAACTGGTAGAGGGTGTTTCTCTACTGTCAACTTTTCCCAGCCCTGCTTATTTATGGAGTCATAACACAGTGACAAAAAGCACAGCAAGAATAACATGTGGAAGGAAGTAATTGCAAAACAGCTTAGCGTTTGGATGGTTATGAAGTCATGCTTCCTACCTGGCACTGAATTTTACAGTAGCTATTATGGAGTGAGTGTTGCTGACACTTTCGGCAATTCATTGTGCTGAATCTCACTAAAATTGCACAGTGTAATAACTTGCCTTTAATTAAAGAAACAGTTATACTTGATAGAACTGGCTGCTACACCCTACACACAAGCCCATGATACCAAAACCAAGACAAGTGCAAAATGTGTTGGCAGTGACTCCAGCAGAAACCTCAGCAACAAAGCCTAGACAACTCTTCTGGATAGAACTCTGACTACACAACAAAACGAGCTATGAGCAGAGAGAGAGCCCTGCTACTCTCTATCTAGTATCTTCATTCTTTGTGCAATTAAAATTTGTAGTGCAATGAACAGAACTGCACCAGTAAACATCCAGCTGCATAATTTGTACCTATGAAAGAGTTGTTGAGAGAAAGCTCTCAGCTAGGTATGAGAAGGAGAGCACAGTGATTATGTGGATGATTATGATTAGATTTATTGCTGATACAATAATATTGCCAGGGAAGTAAAACTGAAAAAACACTTTGTCATCTATTGCAATAGATTATAGCATAATCAGGTCATTGTACCTCCTGTTGAGTTGCAAGTTTCAGTGAGATCCCCTTGATTTCTAAACTTCTCAGGGAAGTCTAGGTGCAGCTATGTTGACTTAGTCTAAGACTGGTCAACAGTTGATCTCTAAAGGGCTATAATATAAACAGGTTTGGCTAGAAGTGTACAGGTTTAGAGTCTTTGGCCTTGCAGAAGTCACAATTACAAAGCAACAGAGCACCTATATTGCTGCTTTAGGATTTTATGTCTCTATGGTAGTGCTTTTTACTCACCCTCCAAAAGTGAGTGTTCCTTGCAGGCGTGCCTGCCAGGGAAGGGATCCACCCTGAAGCTGCCTGCAATATCGGGAGACAAGTTTGTCCAGTTGACCCAGTCTCCATCAGCACTTTACCCTTATGTAGGCTGTTGTGCACCAAAGTCAATTTAAAACATCTCAGCTCCCCCATCTCTGGAATACATGAATTATGCGAGCATCCAGACACTTCTTCCAGAAATACCTGCCTGGTGTTTTTATCTTAGGACAAACCACATTGACCACTATAGGGAAAGTGGTGGTGGGGGGAGGGACACACGTGAAGGTCTAATTGTCTTTCTTCACCATCACAGTGAACTGCTTGCAACACTCAATAGGATTTTAGAATAAGCAGTAAATGTTCTGTATGGTGAAAGCTGGTTATAAAACCAGGGCTGTGATAGCAAGCTGTACTGGTCATGATGCAAATGAAGCTGCCCTTACTATGGTTCAGTCAAAATATGTTACAATTATAGTAGGTTCTTGTCCAATATAACAAGCAAGAGTCAAAAACTCTCCAAGCAACCTCTTACTGAAAGGACAGCAATGCTATTTATTTGTCCCTACCTTTGTCCCAAAACATTTGTTCAATGAGTTTAAGGAGCCACCACCACCTTCAAGGACTCACACATGGTATTTCAGTTTTGTTTATAAAATGAGCTCCAAATGTTTCTCTATGTAGAATTTGTTCCCATTGAACTATACTGAAAGATCATCTGAAAATTTTTTGCTTTTGTTACATGTAGTCTCATTGCTGCAGACTGTAACTTGTGGTTTGCTAGAGAAGCCCTGGGTTTAGGCTGTGGGGCTGGATGTTGTTATCAGTGTCATCATGAAGAGTGATTGACTCTGGTTTTATGGCTCAGAAAACATCTGCTTCTGTATGTGAGAAAGAAAAACAGGAAATGCCTGCTTGAGAATGCTGTGGTCACACTGACAGCGAGGGACTAAAATAAAACTCTGATAAATGACTAATACAATGTATTATGCAGGGCAGGGGGCTGTCAGGGTGGGTTCCCATCTTGCATACAGTCTGGAGTGGCTGTGCCTTGTGCATTAGCAGCATTTGATATGGTTGCTCTATAACCTCATATGCCTGCAAGTTCTAGGCCAGCAGAGAGGCTGTTCTAGTTCACTAACCCAAGGGTAATGCCACTTCCAGCTCCATGGTCCCACTCTCCTCTCACATAGGGCCTTCCTCCTACTCCTCCCCTGTTAGGAGCAGAGTAAGTCTGGGCTGTTTGTATATTGCTCATGCAGGAGGAGGAAATGATGAAAGAAAGCTGGAGGCAGCTAGTTGCTTTTCTTTGGCACCACGACCAAGACAGGTTATTCCTCAGTCAACAGAAACTCCTGAATTAGCCTATCCAAGGTCACTCAAATAGGCAAAGCCCCAAAATTTTAGGTGGGAGAAGCCTGTTTGCTGATTCATTATGCTGAGTCTTGTTTCCTTCACCAGAGGCAGCTAAATCTTAGAAGCTGTGCCTGGCTTGTGGCACAAGCAAGACTAGTACCTGCCTATTATTGAGGGCAGCAAAAATTCCTGCCCTGCATATGCTAGAGGAATCCCAGGCTTTTCATGGCACAAGCACTCTCCAGCACAACTGTTCTTGTGCTTGGGGCCAGAGGCTGGGCAAACTCCTGAGCCCTGGAAACTCATGAGGCAGAACCTTGCTTGCTGCACATCCTAGAGCTTGTATGCTGCTGCGTGTGAGCCCAGACTGCAGCACCGAGTATCAGATGGAGGTAGGCGGATGTTGCTTCATCCCTCCTGCCTCTCCTCCTCCTCCTCCTCGGTTTGGGTGTGCAGCTGTGCTTGTGAGAGTTGGCGGGTGGGGGATCAAAGGGCAATGAGGGCCAGGACAGCCAAGCCACAGAGGCACCTACTGCCACCCCAGCTGTCCCCAGGGATCTGGGGGCTGTTTGTCCCCAGCCTGAGCTTGAGGATGTGATGCTGGGCTGGATACATGAAGTACCCAACGTAGCTGCAAATTGTCTGCTTGCTCTGCTGAGTGGATTTGCCTTTCTTTTTTGGTTTTGAAAATCATGACAATTAAAGAAAATCTAAAATCCCATTTAGATTCCAGTATCACTCTCCAGCCACTACAGGTGCCTCGCTCCCTTGAGCACCTGACAAAGCATGCAAAAGTTGAAAAGAAGATCCCATCAATACATTTGTAGAGTTTCCCGTATATTCATAAGAGAACTGTAACCCTCATCAGGTGGGCAATGTTTTTACCCATAGTTTACCACCAGTGTAAAAAAATAACCCTGAATGGAGAAGTGGCTTTTTCTTGAGTGGCTGTTCTTTGCTCAGTTTGGTTTTTATGTTTTGCTCTGGAAAGGGGGGTGAGGAAGTTAAAAACTAAATCATCTTGTTTCATTATAGTACAAAAAGTAGATACTGTGATCAAGCAAAGATAAAATACTTTGCTCAAAATAGCAGTTGCTCTTAATGACTCATTTTCAAGTTAGAAAATATTTCCACTGCTTTCACAGAACATGTCAGTGCACTACTAATACCAGTTCATACAATAAGAAAAAACAGACCTGACAGGTATCCAGAATGGTTTGAAGAACACAAAGCACTGTCTTTTTTTTCCTATACAATGTATAAGTTGGGTGAACAAAAGATAATATACTTTTAGACAAGCCTGTCTCTTAAGCAGTTTTAACACTTGAAATGTAATTTGGAAATAATTGTCTGTAATAATATTCAGTATCTCTAATGTAGATATAAAAGGGTTAGAAACCATTTAATGAAAAAAGTCCATATAGTTTAGCAAATTAAAATACGTGTTTCATCTTGTGAGGGAAATGCAGTAAGTCCCTTCTTACAAAAATTTGCTAAAGATAACATGCAAATAAAAACTTGAAAAAATTAGAGCAAAGTAGGATATCTATGCTGTATTTCAGAGCTTCTGTAAATATAATTTTCAGTGATAGGAGTACTATATTATATTCTTACACCTCCTATCTTGTTTTTGAATGACAAAAGCAGAAATCATAATGTTTTTCATTTCCTTGGTCATTAAAGCTGTGATAAGAAACTAGATGTATGATAGTCTTTGCTGGGGAGGATTGCATGTACTTTCTGGAGTCAGGAAAAGGAGACCAAAAAAAGTTTGAAAATAAACTGAAAGAAATCTACATCTAATGTAGAAAGAAATGTACATCTAATTGATGTACAAGTTTACTCCTTACCTTACCTATAGGAAAAGGATTCAAGAAAAATATCCTTGGAATTATTCAGAAGAAGGGGGATTTATTAACACTTGAACAGGCAGATAAAACAATGTAGAAGTTTGGCTAGCAATGTCTTCTTCCTCCTTCTCTCTGTTCTTCCTCATCTGGGACTGAGTTCTCAGTACACGTGCTTTAGGCAAGCTGTAAAGGTTTATTTGCATTCAGGTTATACAATTATTCCAGTTATGCTAGCTGACCCAATTTTGGAACTTAAATTTCATGCATTGTATGGTTCCTACAAAACATGTCAGATGTGAATGGTATCAGTTTACAAATCCACAGGTTTGCTGCAGGCAGGAAGAAATCTTCTTGGTTAGAGCATGGTATTAGTAACAAAAGGGTCATGGGTTGGATCTCTTTTATGACCACTCGCTTAAGAGCTGGACTTGATGATCTTTGTGGATCCCTCCCAACTCAGAATATTCTGTGATTCTGTGATTCTTCTATTGAAAACAATATTGATAAACAATACAAGATTGAATAGGCAGTAAAGATTGTGTATTTCAAAAGAGAAAAGATGAGAGGAAAATCACAGGAGTGACCGTATCAGAAAAGAAGTATTTGAATCTCTGAGTTAAGTTGTTGAGTAACGACTAACTAGGTGACAGTAAACCCTGTGTGATTTAGAACTAGATCTCCAAGGCATCTTGCTGTATAAATGATGATGGGAACTGTGTGGGATATTGTGTTGGACAAGAAACACGCAGTGTCTAGGGAGGTTTCAGTAAACAGGATATAGTAGGAGGTGGCATTGACAAAATGCACCCTTCCAGAGCTGGATGCCTGTTTTCAATTAAGCACCGTTCTGTGAGAAAGGAAGTGTTCAGCAGCATCATTTCCAATCAGTGTTACCACTGGCTTGTGAACCCCCATATCACCTTCTAGCAGGTACATAGAGTCTAAGGGCTCCCCACATTCTGGAATATAAACTGAGTAGATGGGCTTGGCTGAAAAAGAGATTTGAAAGATTTGGTCTTAGGAACCTAACCTGCTTCCTGTGCTGCTGATAGTGAGTGCTTCTTTCCATTTTGTAAGAAGAAAAATTGTATTATTGAAACACATATCTGAAGGGGGGAAAAAAAAAAGAGTATTATAAGGAGCCAATAGTGATAATATTTTTAGAGGTAAACTGGCTCTGAAAGTCTGTTCAATTATTTTCCGTTTCTGTGTTCCCTTCTGAGGGAAACATCCGTAAAAGAAGCCTGCCATCTGTACAGGAGTCAGAGGGAGGGACATGGCAAGCCAGCGTCAGCAGGCTGCGAGCCCCGTGGGAGCTGAACTGGGAGCCCTGTGCCTGGGCCCTGTGGCACCACCTTCACTGCTGCCTTGGGCACACGCTGCCCCATCCCTGGGGATGAGAAAACATACATGAGAACTTCCCAAGAATTGCTGCCTCTAGTACGTAATAGTGTGGCACAAAAAAAATACTGAAGACACGAAGTTCCTAACACAAAACCAAAATGATCAGAAGGCAAGGACAGTAACCTTCCCAGGTCTACTAAGGAATGACGATCAATCTGACTCAATGTCATTAATTTTTATTTTAGTGAGGCAACAGCAAGACAGATTTTTATTGTAGGTTGACATTATAAACTTTGACCTTGATGGAGTTATGTTGTGTGCAATGCATTTAGTTACATGTTTTAAACGTCACACCCTGCTTTTGAGGGGAGAAGCTTGTTTGGAGGCTACAGGCACCTCTACTGTAAGGCTTGTAGCACAAAGATAAGAAAAAATATTTCCCAAAACTTTGTTGAACGTTTTTACAGATTTGGTTTAAAATAAAGCCACTTACTTTTCCAACAAAATTCCAATACTTTTTCACCTTTCCAAGTACACATAGTTGTTTAAGAGGGCTAATCAGTATTTTACAGTTCAGCATGATACTCAGATCTGGTTTCTAGTGGTCTCCCCCTCAACAAGTCAAATTACAACAGCCATATCTAGTTATTTTAATGCTCTCTAGTGTTGACTTGGATTATAGCATGTTATTTGTTCACCATCTCCAGCTGTATTAGCAATGACTAAACCATTTCTAGAGCACTTGCAAAATATAATTAAAAATAATTTATTTCAGTAATTAATTTTAAACATGTTAGAGGGTTACCTTTTTTTTTTTTAATTTGCTCAGCATCTTGCAAGATTAAACTGTGGTCAGATCAAAAAAGGCAACAATGATCAAAAAAAGAAGCCTTACCTAGGAATTTAAATATTGCACCCAGCATGTCAGACTGTTCTCATTCTTCCCCCAGCTCTTGGAGAGGTCCAGTGCAAAGCCATGACTAGTGATCTACTAGCTGGCTTGTACTTTCTTTCCATTTCTGGATCCTGTCTAAAGTGGGGAGAGATCCAATGACCTGATGCAGCTTGCCTGGTGCAAAACACTGTTAACAAACTTTGCAGCCATGCTCACATTTCTGGCTAGGGTTCATCTAAATAGGGAAGTAGAGCTTACAGCCAGCAGACTGTATTTTGTCCACAGTCAGGCTGCAGGAAGCACGTTGTAAGGCAGATGCATGCTCAGCACTACATGACAAAATGTTTCTAGTGAGAACATACCAATCCCTGCAAAATTCTTGCCATGCTAAATTGAGCAAATCTTGCCAAGTGAAATTAGTTAAGCTAGCGACGGCTGGTATATGAGGTATTTTACCAACAGAAACTATGCTGATTACAAATCTTGCCTCCACCAATATTGCCACAACATGCAGCTGGCATAACTGAAACATTAGCAAGCTTCCTTATGCATGTTTAGTGCCTGACACATCCTTGTCTCCAAATGTTATATAGCACAAGCTTGTTAGCTTGCTTCATATAGAAAATTACCTCCAACATTATGGAAAAAAATGAAGGAAAGACTGAAGAGCAGATGACATGGGTAAAATAGAATACACGTCAATGGTTTCACTTCTCTTGGTCAAATGTTCACTCCTTCCCCTTTCTCCTGAAACAAGCTGTTAATTTTCTTTCCCAGCTAGCAGTGCAAGCTGCAGTAAGCATGAAGGTATGGTTAGGTTTTCCTGTTAGTTTAAGCATGTCAGTATTTTGCAGTACTTTCCTGGTTTAGTTTCTTCAAAAATCTACCACATTCTGCTTTGCTGCATGGCCATGCTCAGCAGTTCATAGAATCGTGAATTCATAGAATGGCTTGGATTGGAAGGGACCTTACAGATCGTCCAATTCCAACCTCCTGCTGTGGGCAGATACTCCTTCCACTAGACCATGTTGCTCAGAGCCCCATCCAACCTTGGCTTGAACACTTCGAAGGATGGGGCATCCACAGCTTCTCTGGGCAACTCGTTTTAGTTCCTCACCAACCTCTCAGTAAATGTCTTTCTAAATCTAATTTAAATCTACCTTCCTTCAGTTTAAAGCTAGTACCCCATATCTTATCCCTGAAGGTCCTGATAAAAGTCTGTCTTTCTTATCAACCTCCTCTAGGTACTGCAAGGCTGCAATAATGTCACCCCAGAGCCCTCTCCAAGCTGAACAACCCCAGCTCTCTCAGCCTGTCCTCATAGGAGGTGCTCCAGCCCTCTGCTTGTCTTCATAGCCTTCCTCTGAACCTGGGCTAAAAAGCAGACCCTCAGTCTGTAACCATAGGAAGCACAGAGGTAATTCTTTTCAGCCAGCAAGGAGTGGATGTCCATAGTTCCAAGATGGATCTGGATTTTGCTGAAAAACAAGACCATCCCTAATGTGATATTAAAGTGAGCCTGTAACTTTAGGATGTCCATTTGTGCCATCTTAGGCTTGCCAACTACAAATACATGTATTTTTATCACTCATGCATTTAGAAAATGGCAAAACCTTGAGAACAAAAATCTAGAGAAACCCCTGATAATGCAATACTTAATCATGCTTAAATCCATCAGGAAACAGACACAAACCAACTACAGGTCATGGTTAGAGAGTCTCTCATTGTCACACTGTGTGCAGAAAGATTAGGTCTTGTATCACTTGTGCTGGACTGAAGACAGCATTTTCCACTGCTGTACTTCTTGGCAGATTTCTGTGGCAAATCCCATAAACAAATACCTACTTAATTTGATTTCCATTTTCATGTACACTCCTATTACCTACATGTTTGTTTCTAAAACTGAATTTCTGTTATTTTTGCTTTAGTGTTCTTTGTAGCAAAAGACTGCTTCACAGAATGAAGTTAGCTATTGGTTAGCTAAACACCACAGCCATTTCAGTAGATTTCGACACAGTGTAAAATGTGAAAAATGTCCATGCTAGCAGGGACAAAGGATACTGTCAAGTCCTAAATATGCATGATGACTCATCATGTGCAAGAAAGCATGTTTGGAAACTGCGTAACAAGATGATGAATAGAGCTTTTCCAGTGTATTTTTTGGAGAGTCATTGATTTATTGTGAAATAATATTTCACAAATTTTTGTGGAACTAATTGTCAAAAATACCACATTCCCAACCAAGATGCCTAGCATACGCTAATGGTAGGAACATCAAAAGACAAGCTAGCTCCAGCTACTGGAAATTACCTCCCATGTCACACATCGCACCAAGCAATAGCTGGTTTTTGGTTCCTCACATTCAGAAAAATATGCAGATTGTTTTGAAGTGGAATATGTAAAAACATGAAATTAACAAAGTCAGTGTCCTGAAATTCAAAATAACCGTAAGAAAATAAGTTTATAGATAATTCTAGAAATAATAACAAATAGGAGGAAAAAAAAGCCTGGAATAATATTTCCACTTTTTTTCAGGAGCTACTGGATGGATGGAGTGATTCTGTATATAAGAATTTATTCAACCTGATAGATACAGTTCAAAATACAAAAATGGGATTTCTACAATAAACTGAACAATGCAAAGGATTTGCTTGTAAAAAGTTTATTTGAAAAACACTCAACAACTATTATTAAGAAATTATTTTTCCCCTCTACATTAACCTATTTACATATACTATAAATATTTATATATATACCTATGCACACACACATACAGAGTTTTAATTTGAATGTTGCATTACTGTAACAGATCCATAAAGCTATGTATCATACAACAACTTGGTTACAGGTTTTGCATTTCCTGGATATAACAGTCTTCTTTTTGTCTGCAATTGTGTAAAAAAATTAAACATGTATTAAGACACGTTATCTCAATGCATTGCTAGTAATTTCCTGTAGACACTGTTATTCACATTAGTAGTCAACGTAGCCCTTCTACTACTAGTGGTAGACATCAACTGGCCACTGCTGTTACTACTGCTAGGATCAAAAGTCTTTTTACAATTGAAGAGACTGAAAAATTGTCTCTGATACTGAGAAGAAGCGTAGTAGTAAATAAAGGGGTCAATGCAGCAGCTAATGCTGCTGATAGAAACACAGAGTAGATAGGCAAAGTAGAGATACTCTAAGCTGTTGTCATATGAAAAATTGATATAATGAATTAAGAGGAGAACATTTGTTGGTCCAAAGCAAATAACGAAAACGGAGAAAACAGCCACGCACAAGAGCAAGGCACGTGTCTTCTTGTTTTGCTTTGCAACAATGGTAGAAGAACTAAGACAGCGAATGATGCACACATAACAGACAGTAGAAATTATGAATGGTACTATGAAAAACACAGAAGAGAAGACAGAGAAGAAGTGGAGGTAATAGCCATGAAGTTCAGATTGTCTTAGCACATCGTGGCAAGTAGTTATATTTAACTTGGGTATTTCCATTGTTTGCTCTCTTAGGAGAAAAGGTATAACCCCGGTTATGGCTACAAGCCATATGATGAAACAAACCAGCGAGGCCCGAGTCAGCGTACGCCAGCCCAGGGACTGCATGGGGTACACCACTGCTAAGAAGCGATCAAAGCTGATGCTCGTCATAAGCATTATTGAGCAGTACATGTTGCAGAAGAAGGCAGCAGTGATGAAACGGCACATCTGAGGCCCAAACACCCAGTCATTCCCAGAAAAGTGATAAACAATCTTAAACGGCAGCACGCTAACAAACAGAACATCTGCAAGGGCCAAATTCAGCATGTATATTACAGCTGGCTTTTCAATTTTCATCTTTTTCAGAAACACAAGTATCGCTGTAATGTTCAGAGGGAGACTCAGCACAAGCACTACAGTGTAAACTGAAGGAACAAAACGTGTGAGCCACGGACTAGTGAGGTATCTTGCTGTTTGAACTGACATCATTCGTTGTTCACGCAGGAATGATCCAGTCTGATTGGTGGCTCCTGATCCAACTTCCGAGTCATTTTCAGTATCACCGTCGATAGGTATATGATCATCCTGCTCACTGGAAGAATAAAATATGGAAAAACTTCTGGGGCCTGGTCTGCTGCTGTTATTTGGAAAGCCTGAAAAGTAAGAAAGTATTAAGATTAATCAGCCAATATTTAGACGGTATGGGGAAGTGAAAATATCTTTCAAGATGGAAAGCTAAGATTACACTAGGTAAACAAATAATAAGGTTGATTTCTAATTCAAAGCACAGGCTGCCCACAGATCAGCCATTTTATTTTAGATCTTCCTGCTACAAATTTGGGTAAGATGTCCTATCTCTTAGCTTGAAAGCTTTTATTAGTAGTGATTCTAGCTATGCTTAAGGATCCAATCTAATCTATGCTCCCTTTGGGCAACTTTAACACAAACGCAACAGGAAAGTTGCCACCCTTGAACTGTTTTGGCCAGACCCTTCACACATTTTCTA
The DNA here is from genome assembly GCA_013397915.1 of Daphoenositta chrysoptera. Taxonomy (NCBI): domain Eukaryota; kingdom Metazoa; phylum Chordata; class Aves; order Passeriformes; genus Daphoenositta; species Daphoenositta chrysoptera. The sequence continues at coordinate 140,000 of VZRO01005866.1, forward strand.
AGAAATGAGATGCTGGCATAAATACTAGTACTCATACACAAAATTCCCACTAGAAGTACTCATCACTAAAATCACAAAAAATAAAAGGGCAATTAAAACATCATGGTTTTGAAATATTTCTGTGTGCTCTGGAGACACCTTACTCAACCCAAAGGCTCCCATCAAGAAAAATGGCAGAAGTCTGCATGCAGTTTTCAAGATAGATGTGGATCGAACTTTCACTTGTAACAGACAGGTAGCCACAGATTCCACTGAAACACTTCCCGAATTCTACTTATCCTAACCCACAGTGTGCAGGACAGCAGGTGTCTGGTGTACCCCCAGGGCACTTCTGAAACCTAGAGTTCCCTTTACATCAAGGTCTTCTGCAGCATGGTTTGGTAGCTAAGTCAGGACAGGGTATCTCTGCTTTTTGAATGTTATGAGCCAGGAAATCAGTGTGATAAAGTGTTAAATGTGTGGTAGGGGGTTACTTACGTAAAAAAAGAAACAACCAACCAATCAAAAGAGCTATTTCAGCATTATTCAGCAAAGCTGGAGAAATATTTTTTAAGACTGTCATTTTCAGTTTTGACTTAATCTGCTTTGGCATAGGATAATTCAAGTGTACTGTGGGTAGGCAGAAGTGAAAAAGTTACAACAACTCAAATAAACAGTCACATGTAATTGATCCTTTGTTGAATCCTAGACAATTAAAATAAAAATGAGGCTGTCTTAACTGAGATCTGTGAGCTGAAAGTACATGGGAATGATTCACCTGTATAAGATGCTGCTTACACAGCAGTTATTTGAAGCAATTATTTGTTCTATAGTAATTGAAACCAATTTTTTAAACCAAAACATCTGAAGGAAGCAGATGGCAAAGAGAAGAGTGGCTGCTGCTTTAAGCAACCAGTTACCTCCCTTTGTGCACACAGGCAGTGAGAGAAGGGCCATACCCAGCACAGATTTTTGTGAAATTCAGACTTGAATGTGGGGGCGAGATTAGAGGACTGGTAAGGCAATTTGGTGATTTTTTTTTTAAAGCTGCTGTGGTTTATGTACCATGCTGTGTCACAGCAGCATTCTAGGGGCGAGAACACAAAACAAGGGAAGTGGCTGAGAGAACAGTTTTCATATGCAAAGTGACTCGATTGCAACCTCCGCAGGTCAGAGAAAAAAAGGTGCTGGATGAGAATCTCAGTCTGGGAGCTTGTTACCCAGACTGTGGCAGGAATGATTTAGTTTGAAGCAGAAAAGACAGAAGCACACGAGATTCAGTGTTTGCACAGAGGGGCACTAAACGCATTTATACAAATGTCTTTTTAAAGAGAACACAAACAACAGGCAGAACTATAGAGCCTTAATCGTTAATACTTCTTTATAGTATAGTCCAAGCAGCTGGATGGCTCAAAGAGTCAGCTTCTAGTTTGGCAGTTAAGTTGCAGTACAAGTCCTCTTGCATGACACCTCTAACTTCAGCCTGCGGCTGACATCAAAGAGTTGGGAGATTTTCTGTATTTAATGATCATTGCAATAGAAATATGTCACAAATGACATCACTGGTCTTCATCTCTTTTGGGAGGATTATAACTATACTTGAATTAAAAAAACCACCGATTTCTTCTGCCCAGAAGCTTGTCTCCATCATAAAGATGTCAGTGAAAGAGAAAAAAATATGTTAACTGTACTTATTGCATCTCCAGTACACACAAGATTTATGAATCCAAGACTTTGAATGCTATGAATATGTATTTCTAAACCAGAAAATTATTGAAAGAGAAGACAATGATGATTTTAACCCCCCAAAGATCTACATGTCCTTCTTGCTTTCTCCACCACTGAAGAACAGTGTGAAGAACCAAATAAAGAGGTGACATGGTTCCATATGAGGAAGGAATGTTTTTGGGAACAGATATAAACAGACTCGAAGAGAGGGAGGGTAAAGCCTGGCGTTAGGAACTGTGTTGCCAAGATGACCACTGCATGACATGGTAACTGAGGCACCAGCACCTTTCTCATCCCACAATCCCTGAATTTTGAAGGACCTGAGCTGTGCTGCAGTTTCACTCTTTTAAGAACTAGCAAGCCAACCCAATCAGAGCCACTGACCCTTAATGACTGAGGTCAAGTCACTTACTGTGGATGCCCTGGGTGATAACCTGACCCACTTCTCATTACTAACTCCTGAGAACAATATGAAAATACGCTACAAGAAAAAATGCTAGGATTGGGTCAGGTACCTTCTACTGACTACCAGCCTTTGTCTTAGCTATTGCTTACACTTAATTGAACACTGCTGATAATTTTAATTATATCCTGAATTCTTGGAGACATCTTATTTACAAGTTTATAAGATGAAAGGATTTAGAGTAATTTTTACTCCGTTATAAAAATCTTCTAAAAATAGAATCCTATTACAATAAATCAGAACAAAAAATTTTAAAAATAATTTAAGTTCAGTTAAAATTCTCTGGAATAATACTCTAATTTGGTGAAAACTATGTGTTCTTTGTAGAAGCAGAGACTTTGTAAGTCCAGAGTTGAACTCAATTTTCATTCTGTCAGCATCACCTCCATACTGAGTCCTGTACTCAGTCCATGTCCCCATCGAACTTAGATGACATGAGCTACTACTTGAAAGCCAGCTTTGTGGAAAAATATAATGAGGCACCACACTTGCTATTTCTGTGCCACTTAGATAATACAATGCATGGTGATTTAAATTTTATTGATGAAACTAAATTTAATTTGAAAGCTTGACAGCCACATATCAGTTCTTATCCTTTGCCAAGCTACTTGTATGAAACAGTGTCTGTGTAATTCTAGAAAAAATAATATGCACTCCATACTTTCTGAAACAGGAAGACAGACACTGCCCTTAGATTTTGTATTCCTTTTGTGTCAGTACTTACATGACAAAGCTGAAAATAAAGAGATTTATTCACAGAAGGGGACAGGATGAAATGATGTCATATTATTTCTAAAAACCTTAATGAACCATCACAGCAAACAAAAAGGTCAATATGGGAAACAGGCATTACCTTTAAAATGGGTTAGTACAAGACTGCCAATATACAGCAGCTCTACAGAAAAGATTTTGAATATACTTTTAGATAGCTACTACTGTACCAGAATCTGTGAAACGATTATTTCTAGCTGTTTCCAAGCTGTAGATATCATATTATATAAATGATACCTATATCTACATATTTCACTACAGCTTAATTGTTTTTTAATAATTCAAATAATCTGTTGTGAAAAGAAAGGTAAAGCTTGTATAATGATCTAAATGTTCAAAGGGTCATCTTATTTTTCTAGGCTGTCATCCGGTCCTTTTGTAAGAAATCAAGCTTGGCGGATTTCTATTTTTATGACTAATAGTAACTCTGTCATATCAGCAGCGAGAATAACAGCTCTATCAAAATAACTATAAAATTTAAACAGGTATGAAAGAATAAGATTAGCAAACTACGAACAAAGAAACAGCAGGATAAAGCTTTGAGGTTTTATCCTTGTGGTGTGTATAGTCAGGACACTGAATGATATGCAGAAAGTCTCTTCTTTGCCTCCAACAAGTACTTCAAAAGGCAAAAATTACATAGAATCAGTACAACACTCAAGTTGCCCAAAATGTTCTTTTACTGCCTGTGGTTTTTGCATCAGTTCTCCAACAAGGACATAGAGGAATTATGTAGAAAGCTCAGTAAGTTTGTGATTGTTTATATTTAAACAATCTACACCGTGCTATTTTCCATCAAGTACTACACATTGTTCATTTCACAATCAGAATATACATATTCTGCTTACCCTGACGTTTGGGGTTTTTTAAATACAGAGATATATTGTAATTTCTTTTCATGTCTACTTTCATATGCAAGGAACTACTCTGCATACCACTCTGTGAAAGAATTACAGAGCAAAAATACAACAGCTTTGACCAATCTTAAAAAGCACTTTTGAACTCCAGAAGAAACTTGAAAAATATTTCTGTAGGTCCATAAATACGGACAGGATGTTACAAAAGAGCAGACCTCATATCCCAAGGGATATCTTTGTGATGTGAGAGACTAAAGAATAGGCTCTTACACAAGCCAATTAAATATGTTCCTGTGTGCTGCTGGACAACAATTAATACTGATTTCTGGGCATTACTAGTGACAGCTGTATAATGACTTATAACAAAAAGGTTTCTTTTATCTCCCTTTTGTATAACCCGAAGTGATAAGCATCTAGAATCTAAATTACTCAGTGGCCCATAAATTAGGCACTTGAAGGCAGACTGTGAAGTGCATGCCAGACACATTAATGAACAAAATAAGACACAATCTTGTAGGAGTGATGACAGTTACTTGTTTTTATAAAAATAAACACTGAATTGTTTATAAGTCCACATCTCAGTTATACACAATTCATTATTTGATTACCCAACTGATGTAGTAGCAACCTGAACACATTTTCCTGAAGTATTGTCTTCTTGCAACCGGTTGTCTGCTCCTTTTTGCTTTCCTTTCTCATCTCTTTAACTACATGTGCTGGTTTCAAACAATAACCTCTCTCTATCTTGCCAGCAGTGTCCCAAGGCAGGGAAGTCCAGGCTAGTTCAGACCTTAGGCACCTCAGCACACCTGGTCAGATAATCTGCAAGCACTTAACACCAACCTACTGCCAAACTAGTGCTTTTTCACCTGCCCACAGGAACAGCACAGGTCAGTAATGTGGTAACTGTGTATACTGGTGGATGGGGGGCAAAGGAGAAGAGAAGCTGCAGGTCCAAGGGCAGAGCAGACCTCAGGATACAACAGTGCATGGGCAACAGGAATTAAGTACATTGTGGCAAAAACAGGAAGGTTATCTAGGACAGCGGGGAAATTACACTTTTACAGTGGGAGTGAGCACAAGAAGAGCAGAAGACAAATTCAGATGATCAGGTCTTATTAGTTCTAGTATGCATGAAGTAATTGGAAGAATAGCACCCAAAAGTGCCATCTTTTTCCTAGCATTAACATGTATAATTTGTCTTTTACACAACCACCCCCTTTTTTTTAAAAGATATTTTCCTTAGACTTTCCACATGAACATGATTTTGACAGTTTTATTCCCACTTGTCCTTGCGCCAAAATGTTGTCTAGCAAGAATTATTTGCCCTCCCTGATGCTTCCCTCCCAGCATAGTTACAAACATTAGGTCTATCCCCTTTCAGTTAAGCTCAGTAATCGAAGCATGCTATGCTCTGAAATTTCCTCTTAGCTGCTCCTCTAATCCGCCCTTTTATGTACGTAGGACCTGAAGCTTTACTTCAGGCCATCTCACGGGACTAAGTTATTTCTACAGCAGCACATCACCACTAGCTGATTGAAAGAAATCTTAAACTGAATCATGCAAAACAGTAATAGCAAAAACGCCTTTGCTAATCTCTAAATGCATAATCCTTCGTACTGCTGCACCTCTATCATAAAGTATGAAGTTACATGCATGCCTGTCTTCTCTCACCTTCCTTCTCTCCGATCTCCGTTGTCTAACCAGCTCTGGGCTGGAGCGATCCATGGGCTCACCAATTAGGGTACTGATGTTGCTATTAGTGAATAACCACGAAACTCATCTACTTGGGGTGAATATTCTGAACTGTTCTGTGCTGGCAGGTCTTCCGAAGTTTGCACCGCCTAGAAATTCAGCTGGCACTCCCTCTTCTTAAGTTGTTAATGAAAGGCAATGCTAGTTTTTTACGAGAATCCACCTGCAAGTCTCTCCAGTCTGCTTCCTATCTTTCCACCACCACCACCTGCCGCTGCCTGCCCGCCTCCTTAGCTCCGGCGTCATTCCAAGCCATCCCTCAGCACCACCACCAGCCTCTCGTCGCCGCTGCCATGAGCACAAAGAGCCGCGTGTAACAACGCCGAAGAAAACCCGGCCCCAACTCGCACTGAACCTCCCAAGCGGGAGGCCCCTGACCCGGCTACGTGCGGGCACACGATGCTGGGCGCTTTTTGTTCATTCCCCCGTGCCCGGAACCCCCGGCCCTCCGCGCCCCGTGCCCGCCCCCGCCTCCCCGCGGACGCACCTGGCCGGGGCGCGGCGGCGAGCGGCGGGCAGCAGAGCAGCGCCAGGGCGCACAGCAGCG